>CM031238.1:506395152-506692785 GCA_018340775.1 Taxus wallichiana var. yunnanensis | reverse complement strand
ACCCATTTTGTATAGTATTTAGTAGCGGTGATGATCCATTGATGTCGTTGGGAAGAATGGGGTTGATCTCTTCGACAAGATCCAAACCCCATTGAGAGAAGGACCAAAGGTCATGGGTGACCTGTAAGGCATGATTTGGGTGTATGGTAAAGATCAGCATGTTGTTGGCATTTTACACCACATTTGATATAGTCGCAACAATCATAGTTAAGGGTCGGCTAGTAATATCCTAGGCAAAGAATACATTTAGCAATAAGAAGGCCATTCAAGTGACTCCGCACATATGCTATCATGAACTTCCTTAATGGTATAAGGAATTTAAGAACTTGTGAGGCATGTAAGAAAATACCATCAAAGCTGCACTTATAGAGGATGTCCCCCATGATGATGTAATGAGAACCTTTTAAGGAAGGCATGTTGTCTATTACGGGTGAGATCAGGAGGTAAGATGGAGAGAGAAAGATAGTCAAAGTATTGTTTGTACCAAAGGTCACTCGGGTCCGGGGTAGCGGTTCTAATAGAGTAAACTTCACACGGTAAATAAGAAGGTGATTGGAGTCATTATATGGTGACAAATATTTTAGAATTGGTGGGCAAAGCGGGTATTTGGGAAGCCAAGTAGGCCATGGTATCTGTAAATTTGTTGGTTGAATGTGGGACGGTTTGAAGGGTGTAATAGTCAAAGGTGGTCAAAAGTATGTCTACATGATGTTTATACTTCAAGAAGCGACTTGTTACAACATTGGTATATACCATTGAATTGGTTTACTTACTTAATTGAGAATCACCAAAGATGTTGATATATTTGACATCTAGGGCATATGCGGTTTGGAGACCTAATATGAGTGCTTCATATTCGGTGATATTATTTGTACAATCAAAATCTAGTTTAAAAGACAAAGGCATGGGTTCACCATCAAGAGGAATGAGGATAACACCAGCCCCACCCCCACGCTGACACTTGGAACCATCAAAGAAGAGTGTCATCTAGTAAGCGGGCTCATCTAGGGAGAGGGTAGCAATTGACTCATCTGGAAAGTCAAAATTAGAGGGTTGATCCCCAGAAATAGGTGCATCGGCCAATTGGTCGAGTGATTGATTGGCCCTTGATGGACTTTTGATGAATGAATTTGAGGTCAAGGTCAGCTAAAATCATAATCCAACATGCGGCACGTTGATTTTGATAAGGTTTGGCATACATGAAGTGTAAGGGGTCGGTGTTGGTCATAACATAGGTTTTGTGGTTGAGTAGGTAATCGCAGAGTTTATTGGAAATGAAAACTAAGGCTAAGTAGAGTTTTTCATGATGGGTGTATTGGGTTTTATAGTCTATAAGAGTAAGGCTTATGTAATAAACTTCCTGCTCCCTGTGTTGTTCATCATGATGAGTAAGCATGGCTCCCAAGGATTGATTGGTAGTTGAGATGTATAGGTAGAAAGGTTGATCGTATTTAGGTGGAATGAGTACGGGTGGTTGGAGAAGGTATTGTTTTAGGGCCTCAAAAGATTTTTGAAAGTCATCATCCCATTTAAAGGAGACATCCTTCTTGAGCAGGTGATGAAATGGTTGACACTGATCAGATAATTGTGAAATGAAACGGCAAATGAATAGACTGCAACTTACCTTGCAGGCTACGGAGTTGTCTAAGGTTAGTGGGTGGAGGAATTTCTAGAATGGCCTTGAATTTAGTAGGGTCAACTTCTATACCACGTAAGGAAACAATAAATCCTAGGAGCTTTCCTAAGAGAACTGCGAAGACACACTTCTTAGGCTGAAGGTGAATGTAATATTTAATGAGGTGGTCAAAAATGGTTTTGAGGATGGCAAGGTGTTCGGAGCAGCATTTAGATTTGGCCAAGAGATCGTCCATGTAATCTTCCAATATGTGATGCATGATGTCATGGAAGATGTAATTCATAGCCCGTTGATATGTGGCACCAAGTGTTTTTAAGGCCAAAAGGCATGACTCGAAAGAGCGAAGTTCCCCCAAGGGGTGATGAACGAGGTCTTATGATAATCTTATGGGATAAGCAATATTTTCTTATAACCCAAGCATCCATCCATGAGTGATAGCATCTCGTGACCAATGGTAAGGTCAATCTGGTTGATCCATACGGGTAATGGAAAGTCATCTTTTAGGTAGCATAGGTTGAGGTCACGAAATTGCGGCAAATGGAGTCCCCTATCACTTTAGTGATAGGGACAATGTTAGAAATCCAACGAGGATAATCAATGGGTAATATGAAGGAAATGGAAAGAAGGCGTTGAAGTTCTTCTTTGACAAGAAGGGCAATGCGAGGGTGCATTTTCCTTAGTTTTTGTTTGATGGGTTTGGCATTAGGAACAATTACGATATTGTGGACCACTATGGTGGGGTCAATACCAGGCATGTCTACGTAAGACCAAGTGAAAGCGTGGTTATGATCTTTGAGAAAAGAAGTGATGACTTCCTATTCAGCAACATCTAAAGATTATCCGATCTTTATGATGTGTGGGTCATCCTGAGTATGAATGTTGATCTCGATAGTTGATTCATTCAACATGGTTTGCATCTCAGAGGGTAACGACTGATGAATATATGAGTCTTCTGCACCAAGGTAGGTGAGTATAGATTCATCATCCTGACATTGAACGATGTTAATTAAAGTTGTATTTTCATTAATCATTTCAAGATATAGGAAGGGAAGAGATTAAGGGGCCTCAACCATGCGTTGATAAGTCAAAGGCCCCAAGGAAACCGTGTTTATGAAAAAAATAGTTAGGAGGGATAGATTTTGGATCCATCGACTCCGTCGGTGAAGGCGGTGATTAAGGTGGAGTGGGTGGAGGTGGAGAAGGATTGATGTCCTTGATGGGTTCAATGTGGGTTTGTTTGGTAGGTGGTTCAGAAATCGACACCACTACGGTCATTATGTTTGTGGGTGGTACATGGAATAACAAGTATGGTGGCCTTGCTCGTAAAATTGAAAACCAAAGCCTTTCCATGTACATCGGTGCGAGGAAGGTGTAGGCGTGACGATTGGTGAAATACTTTGGAAGTCATTGGAAAATGGGTTGGTTTGTGACAGTGGTTCGGTGTGTAAGTAGTAATATCAAGTCCCCCATAGGTGATCGGGAGTACGAAGATGAGGAGGACCATAAAGGAGGTGTTCTCCTATGCGGTCATTGTAACGAGGATTTTGATGAAGACTTCCATACTCTTGTGGAGTAAGGAATGTGTTAACACTATATAGGCGGTACTCCCCATGGTGATGCATTGAAAATGCCTTCTAAGGGATCAGTGGTTGGTATGTGGGTAGCTGAAATAGATGATGTGTTGGAGGTCGATGCGGAGGTAACATTAATGGATTGGGAAGCTAATGAGTTGGCGATTGAGGTTGTGGCATCGGTAGGAGCGGAAGAGGTATATGCGGTGGAGGTTGCAATGGTATTGGTAAGCGGAGGCATAGACGAAGTGGTGGTGGTTGCAGAGGTATATGCTTTAATGGGTATGATCATGTCATTGGGTCACTAGAGCATGTTGCATGTTTTAAAAGGTGATGGATTAGCTGGGATAGTGTAGGTGTGCCCTTCGTGCTCAAACTTTACACAATGATGCAAAGTGGAAGGAATGCAACCCATGACATGAATCCAGGGTCTTCCAAGCAACAATTTATATTGGAATTCCCCCTCCAAGATGTAGAATAACTCTAGAATAATACAGGGGCCCACGTGAATGTGGAGGATGACGGTGCCTAGTGTAGAGGTGATAGTGTCATTGAATGAATGCAACATGATAGGATGTTTATGCATGCAATTACTAGGTATGCGCATTTGAGAAAATGCATGGGATGAAATGATGTTAATGTTAGTGCCCCCATCAATCATCACCGTTGCACCCATATGTCATCGATGTGTATAGAGATGAAGAGAGCTGGGTCCAGGTCATCATTTTGGTGTGGCACGATCTCCTCCTCTGAGAAGCTAAGGGAGGCTACTTGGTGAATAGGGTGGGGTGAAGATGAAGGTGGTAATTTGGTAAGAGAAGCTACATGATGAGGTGTGATGATGGAGGCTACGGGTGTAGGGTCATTGGAAAAAACCTTAATAGATTGAAGAACCTCCATGAGAGCTTGACAATGGGATTCGAGGTTTGAATGAGGTCATATAAGGACATTTTGAGGTGAGACTGGTGTAATTATTTGAGCATGGTGTGATGGGTGACCCCATTAGAAATAAAGTATGTGGGGCCACGGATAGTAATCTTAGGTATAGGTGCAGATGGTATGTTGGGTATAGGGTTGGTTGGTGAGTCAGTTGTCTTTTCCTTTCCTTTATCCTTCTAAGCATGTCTAGTGACATGTATCATGTTGATTTGAGAGGAGTTGGCAAATGGAGAAGGTGTAGGATGAGTGGTATAATGACATGATAGGCAAAAACCTATTGGAGGAGAAAGGCCTCATGAGGTGAACTGGGTGCAATGACATTTGGGTGGTGGTGTGGCAAGTTCTCTGATGTGAACCGTGTTAATTTTGAATCTTGGAGGTGGTTCTAGAAGCTGTGGGGTGGAGGTCATGGTTGTTGAGTGGGCGGTGTGGGAATGGGTGTCGGTGAAGTAGGGTCCTCATTTAAAAGGTCGTCATCATCAAAGTTGGCTTCCAGGAGGACACAACTAGATAAGGATGGTTTTCAAGGCCTTACTGACTCTCTACATCGTTACTGGCACACGATGGTAGGAACAAATTGTAGTGTCATCAAACCATTTTGGCGTGGGTTTTAGGGGGTCATAAAGTTTGAGCGCAAGAATGTAATGATGGAAGTTTCAAGGAGGTTGGTTAAGATTTTGGCATAGGACCTTGCTAGTGGGTCGCAATGTGAAGTGAAAGTGGGTTTGGGTGTAGGTGTAGTTGATTGTTGAGGAATGGTCCTTTTTGGAGGGGGATTAGGTCGAGCTATGGTTTTGGGTGCTGGCGTGGTCGTAGATATTGGTCGTGTTTGCTTGGGTAGGGGTATGGTAGATGAACGGGTAGGAGGGTGTGTGGTTGTTTTGACTACCTTATTGGAGGGTAGCGGATTTTTGTTTTTAGGTTGCACCTTCCTAGGTAAAGGTGATATGGGTGTACGAGGTCTAGAAGGAAAAGTAGAAGGGGAAGAGGGTGAGTTACCCATGGGGATAATGGAGGTGCTATGAAGGTAGATGATGCGGGTCATGTAGGGGGTGTGAGGGATAGAGACTAAAGTGTAGTGGGTAGTGAAGAAGTTACTGAGGTTATTAGAGGTATGGGTGGTAGAGATACTACAAGTGTGGGTGTAAGTCATGTCGGGAACTCCTGGGTACATTGGAGGTTTGTGAGGAAGGAATGGGCTGTTGTGTTTTTGGTTTAATGATGGGTGAAGGTTTCTTAATCGTGTTAGGGGTTGAGGTCCTAAGACAGACGGGACAGGTGTAGGTGTGATTAACGTAGCAAGGGTATGAATTCTATGGGTTTGGTTCTTCTATTTGGGTGTCAGAGTAGGTGTGGTGTTGACTTTGGAGGAAGTAACTAAATCTAGTTTGATAGGTGAATGAGTAAGGCTGGTGGTTGGGGTGACCCCTAAGGTGGTAATAGGTTTAGTCAAGGAAGATGTTGTAGGTGTGGCTTTGGGTTTAGATGTAATTTGAGTTATGGATAAGGGTGTATGTTGAGCTATGATGGGTTTCATGGAGGAAGTTGTGATAGAAGTAGTTGTGTTCGTTTGGATTCGTCGAAATATTTTTGGATAGATAGTGGAAGTATCGGCAAGTGACATCTGCATCTACGTTGAGATAGGAAGCAAAAGGTGGCCCTAAAGTAAGGCCCTATCCACATAATCTAAGTGATTAGAAAAACATGATAACGGCATGTTTGTAGGTGGAATTGATGAGGACCTAATGGAATTCCCATAAAATGTGTCTTAGAGATGGGGAATTGGCTAGCTTCAGCTTTCGTGGGTAAGAGAGCCCAAAGTAGGTCCGCAAGATCTTAGGTAGCTGATGGAGAATGCACACAAGAGGAAAAGGTATCTAAATTAGGTCTATGATAGGGGGAGGAGATGATGGGTGCTCCTCTATAGGTGGAGGATATGGTGGGAGCACTCTCTGTGGGTGGAGGAGGCAAACAAGTATCCTCTATGAACTAAAGAAGTATCATGGGTGTTGGCTCCCTAGGTGGAGAAGCCAAAGGTGAAATGGTCTCGATGTTAGCGGAAGGCTCCTCCACATGTGAGGAAGGAGGTGAAAGGTTTTCGTTCCTCTTTGGGTGAAGGAATAAGGGAGGTTGATTTCGATGTGGAAGGAAGGTTGGTGGTTGGGGTGACCCCTAAGGTGGTAATAGGTTTAGTCGAGGAAGATGTTGTAGGTGTGGGTTTGGGTTTAGATGTAGTTTGAGTTATGGGTAAGGGTGTATGTTGAGCTATGATGGGTGTCATGGAAGAAGTTGTGATAGAGGTAGTTGTGTTCGTTTGGATTGGTCAAAATATTTTTGGATAGATAGTGGAAGTATCAGCAAGTGACATCTGCATCTGCGTTGAGATAGGAAGCAAAAGGCACCCCAAAGTAAGGCCCTATCCACATAATCTAAGTGATCGAAAAGCATGAGAATGGAACGTCTGTAGGTGGAATTGATGAGGACCTAATGGAAATTCCCATAAAATGTGTCTTAGAGATGGGGAATTGGCTAGCTTCAACTTCCATGGGTAAGAGAGCCGAAAGTAGGTCTACAGGATCTTGGGTAGCTAATGGAGAATGTGCACCAAGAGGTAAAGGTATCTCAACTGGGTCTGTGATAGGGGAGGAGATGATGGGTGCTCCTCTATAGGTGGAGGAGATGGTGGGAGCTCCTCTGTGGGTGGAGGAGGCAAACAAGTATCCTCTGTGAACTGAAGAAGTATTGTGGGTGTCAGTTCCCTAGGTGGAGAAGCCAAAGGTGAAATGGTCTCGATGTTAGTGGAAGGCTCCTCCACGGGTGGGGAAGGAGGTGAAAGGTGTTCTGTATGAGTGAAGGAATAGGGAGGTTTTTTTCGATGTGGAAGGAATATTTTGGGCTAGAATATCCTCTATGGAAGGAATATGGGGTAATTGGGAAGCAACAAGTGCGTCACTAAAAATAGCGTGGACCTCACGGGTATGGGTATCATGAGTTGAGGCCTCACCGATTTGATCAGATGAAGGGGCATGATTAGGAAATGGTTTCTTGAAAATGTGTAGGTTTTGGTTGGTAGGTGCGTTAGGATTATCCATGGTTAACTCACCTTTCTTGAGCATTTCTTGGAAAATATTTTTGAAAGTGATGTAATTGTCGTCACTATGACCCTTTACTCAATGATAGTTATAGAAGTCATGTTCTTTATACCATGCGAGCATGGGGCAATCAAGATCAAAACCAGTGTGTGCTTTTATAGGTGGAAGGGTGATGACCCTTTCTTTAATAAGCTTTTCTAAGATAGATGAGTAAGGCTCCCCAATTGGGGAGTATTTCCGTTGTTCTCTTCTGAATTGAAAAGTCTGGATGGGTGAGAGACTAGATGAGGGGGTAGCCTAATTTGATGGAGTAGTTGGGCCAGCCTTGAGTACCACTGCATTAGCGGTGCCCTTAGATTTTGAATAATTGTTTTGTGGTTTAGAAGAAGAAGAGGTATCATTCAACTTGAATGCCGAATTCTTATTGCGTAATTGTATTTTCTTCTCTTCGATGGCGTGAATCTCTAACTTTTGTGCCATGGTGAATGCTTCATCAAATGTTTGGAAGGTCTAGACCTGCAGGGTTGGTGAGATATGTCTAGCACAAGCCCATGTGAAGATCTCAATGAGTTTTGTTTGTGGTAGTTGGAAGGTGAGTTGATTGATCAAGCTACGCTAGCGAGCGAAAAAATTTGCGATAGATTTGTCCTCATACTGATGCGTGGAGTATAGGTTAGTCATGGTAACCTTCTTAACAATATTTATGGAGAATTGATCCAAGAAGGCTTGGGCTACCTGATTGAATGAGAATATAGAGTGTCTAAGTAACCCACTATACCAATCTAATGCAGGTCTAGTCAGAGACATGGGAAATGTTCTTAAGAGCAAAGCATCATCATGAGCAATTAGGTAGCACCCATGTTTGAATGACCGCAAATGTTGTTGCGGGTCTTCCTTGCTATTGAAGTAGTTGAATTTAGGCATCTCCCAATGTACGGGGTATGGACAAATAGGAATGGATGGGTGGATGGGCTCATTGCAAATTTCATCGTAGGTGAGAGTGTTGCAGGAGCCAGAAACCGATGCCTCCAATGTCTACATCTTGTCCAACATCAATTTGATTAAGTCGTTGGTAGGTTGCGATGATTGGGTGCCTCCTATAGCATGAGAGGGTTGGTTTTGGGCATATAATGGGGGTGGCACTCCAATATATGGTGTTGTCGTGTAGGTAGAATTAGAAGGAGGTAGTGAAATAGGGGGTACGTACCCAGAGTGAATAATAGATGAAACAGGAGGTTGTTGATAGTACGTATATGGAGGTGGAAGATTCATGGTAACCCTAGTGGAAATGGGGGCTAATGACTATGGAATAGAAAGGATAATGTTTTGAAAAGGGGTAGGGGTCACCGACACGGGAGGTGGTAGTGTAGCTACGAGTATATACGAGACCATAGGGGCAGATGAGGTTGTGTTCTAGGTGGTTTTCGAAGGTAAGGTGGATGTGGCGGGTGTCATGGATGTAGCAGATGCAGCAGTCATAGTGGGTAGAGGCCCTAGTTACAAAGTGACTGGGGGTAAGGTAGATGCGGGTAGTGTGGAGCCAAATGGGGTGACGCAGAGTGGAAGCGAGAGTGGAGGGATAGATATGGGAATGTCATATATCAACTGACCCAAGGCATCTCGATTGGATGAGTGGGAAAGATAAAACTGCAAGGCGACAGGGTTTTGGTCAAGGAGTCGCGTGAACTCCTCATCTCCAGTAGTGATAGTGATAGGTTGGATAGGATCCATGGCTAGTGATAAAATGGAAGGTAGTGAAGGACTAGGTGGGAGTGGTTAAAGCTGGTGCACTTTCTTGTCTTCGAGTCAGCACCATGTGAACCAGTACTGATCAAGCTAGGTCGGTTCTCTGTAAATGACACAGAAAAATAGCAGGGATAGGTGAAACAGGTGGTAAAAAGTGGATTAGGTACTAAATTTTAGTTGGTAAATGACACAGGCTAACAGATGCCGATTAGGGTAAAATGATGCCATTTATAGGTAACCGCGGCCGGTCACTATGGGAAATGGACAGTGAGTGAAAAATAGGGTATACGGTCAAATCTGGCAAGTATGCCAAATCTGATGAGTTTTACAAGGCCAATGGGAATGATAGCAGTGATAGGGACTCTGAAAAGCTAAAGAAGATAAATAATATCTCTGTTGGGTAGGTTAACAAAAGGACACGGAACTTATTCCGGTTTGGTATAACCAACTATGGTGAGAGGATAACCGGCGACGGTCGTTGGACCGACACCGGTCACTGTGAAATTGAAATAGTGATGAAATAAAAGTGGTTGTGAATTAAAATATGATGAGGAATCAAACCCATAATTTTGAGAATGATGAGAATATGGTCCAGGCACACTCAGAAAGAGTCGAGAATACACCAACTATGATGAGGAGCATGTGAGGAGAAATAAAAATAAATGAAGAACGTGCCCTCTCACCTCAAAATGCAAGCCAAGCAGGAACACTAAGAAAAATGTGATCCTAGGAGTGCCTTTTCTATTATGTTTGTTTAGCTTATGTTATTTAAGGATCGAGACATGAGCTGAAAAATAAATTTTTTTGGTAAGGATGGCTTCGCATGAAGAAGGACATCTAAAAGGTGAGGTTTCAAGTATGTTATGGTGGGGCGGGATTCACTCTAAAGTATGACATGATATAGAAGTGAGTTAGGGAGTACCTACCAATCCTCATATCAGTGCGATCATTGTGCGTTCGGGAAAGATGTTGTTTAAGAATAAGTATTGTTTGGAATTTGTGCAATTTGGTAAGACTCATAGAGAGAGATGTGCTTTCTACGATTCCTTTTTCAACCATCATCCGGGAATGACTTCCAATGTATAGGGTGCCCATAATTAATGTGATTTAATGTGATAAATCAGAATTCAATGCACTTATTTTAAGCCCAAATAAAAATGTGAATTTGGATGACACAAATAGATGAAGAGGAAGAGGGATGCTATTTCACTAAAATGTAGAAAAACACGAAGAAATGTTTCTTTTTAAGTAACAAGGAAGAAAATTAATGTGTATGCTTTTCAGAAGGGAAACAAACACACAAATTTTCATAGGAATGAATAAAATGCAAGGAACCCCAAATGGGTCCCACTGCATGCCAAAATGTTTCACCTGATTCTTAGATGTTTCTTTGAAATATTGATGAAACAGATAGGGTAACAGGCATAGGAGGAATACCTATTTAAATTTTGGTTGATGGTTTATTGTGCGCGTGTTGACTCCTTGATCCACAACTGATCGTGAGAAATTCCTTTTGGCTAGGAGGAACTACCTGTAATGGAAAGCAAGACCACCAGAAAGAATTAAACAATATGTGCAGTGAACTGCCTAGTGTGTGCTAGATCCAGGAAGTGTGATACTTCCTAGATGGCTGTCAATCCACTATTCAAAACAATTTAATACTTATAATGAATTAAATCCTATTGCAATTAAAATGATTTGGGTATCTCATCCAAAATACAATAAGAAATATCTAATCTAACAAGGCTAAGTTAAAATAAGATCCGAAGGTCAAGTAACTAGTTCTGGGTCTCTGCAGTCTGACAGAGGTCTCAGGTAGGTCACAGGTGATTAAGGGTGATGTGGAAATAGGTGGATAGGTCATTATTCTGGGTTGTATGGGTAAATATAGAGACCAACGCCGGTTAAGGGTGACCAACGCCAGTTGGGGAAAACTAGTGCCAGTTACTGTGGAATACTGGGAATGCCACATAATGGGCTCTGGATCTCCCTTATGATTGCACAAGGAATTGATTGGTTGGAAGGAGGTATTAGGTTGTTTGGGTGGGGTTTGGCAAGGTTTTAATGGGTATATGGAGGGGTGAGTATTAAAGGAGGTCAGTGGGTGGCTAGGAAAACAAAGAAGGACAATACAATGATGAAATAAATGAACCAAAGGAGTAAACTGTTCCACTTACTTGAAATCTGGTCCTGGGTGCCTGTGAGTGATGAATGAAGGTACTAGTAAGGGGTTGAATGCTGTTGAGGATCACAAACATTGTATGTGCATTCCTTTTTGCTTGGTTGGATAAAATCGTGCTCAAGTGAATCTTTGGATGGTTCTTTGAAATTCATTCTCAGAAGATGTGATATCTCTCATAAATGTGCCAATGTTTTTTCCAACCTCCAAAATAAGGTTGTTTTGGGGGTTAAAAGGTGACCGATGGCTGTTCCATCTTAACCGGCGATGGTTAGGGGGTAACCGTGTGTCGATCAAAGCAGGATTTCCTAGGTTTACTAAACTAGGGAGATCCTCTTGATTTTCGGTATCTCATGTCATTAACCCGCTGGATTAAATTGGAATATTCTTGTAAGCATGCAAGAATGTGGTTAGAGGGAATGTAGGCATTGATTTTTAGGGTTTGGGTAAGTCTTAGTTAGTTATGGCAACTTACTAAGAATAGGTCTTAGGGTGAGTTGGCTTGATTAGGTGTCTAGGTGAGATGTATGTGTACATTATCCCAATTAAGATATTTAAATAATAAATATGGTGAGGATAATGAATTAATTTAATTAAATTAATATTAGTGGAGTGAAGGGGGCCATGGCTAGGTTAATGTGATGAAGGGTGCTTATTTGTCGAGGGACTAAAGGGGAGTGTGACCTAATTTTAGTGTCTACACAGTAATAACCAGCTCTAATAGAAAACTTTATCCAAAAATGGGTGCTTGAAATTAATACTTTTAATCATTTCAAAGGATCTTCAATTTTAACAAATTAAGAGGTCTTAATACTCCAAGTTATTGATTAAAAATCTGATTATGGACTGAATTCAGAACTGAAATTAAGTTTGCAATTTACTCAAAATTTCACTATTTGATCAAAGCCCAAAAAGTCATTGTTTCAAATTTAATTGATTTTTCTAATTTTATCAATTCTGATTATAATTCTATCCATATTCAAATTTCGAATGTAAATTACTACAAATAATCAGAAACTGAAAATAAAAATAAGAACATAACACCAAATTGTTTACGGGGTTCGGAATTCCTACGTCCTCAGTTCGTGGTGAACCGATCCATTAATAATATTAAATATGTAAATACAATAACCTTTACATTAACCAAAAATGAATCAAAAACCTACAAAACTATGTTTTAGACCTTCAAAGGATGTTAATGGATCTCAACCTATGTCCTTCACCTTCCTGATCCACTTGCAGCAGTGTCTCCTTTTGGTTCTACGCCTTTGTGTGACTTTAACAAAAAATAACTCTATCACAAAAGTTCTAAATTAGAAAAATTATCTCACCATTGTGATCGTATCAAAATTTTGAGCAACTTTCATATATATATCGAGATCAAGTTTTGAATGGAAGTGCCTCAAAATTGCATTTTTCCAAAACTATCTGTTTATTGGCTTGACACAAACCTGGCACTTGTTTATTACAAATACAAGTGAGCTTTATTTATACCACTTACAAGAGGGTGGCAGGTTGGTAAGGATTCTTATTCTTTTAGATGAGGTGTTGGGTTCAAATCCCCCTTCCATAGGTTTACGCGCCCAATTTAGCCATTGACCCCACATTTGGTGGGAAAGGGATAGGATAAGCCTTTAAATAGCTTTTTGTCCACAAAATCCTCCTTATCCCATGGGATTAGGCTTATTCCCATGGAATGGATTAAATAAAATATTATTATTATTATTTTAAATCCAAATCTACTAAAAACCTGCCAAGTGTCATGTCCATAATATGTCATTTGTCCACATCAGAGTGTGCCACATCATCATTTGACAACAACTTTGACTATGCATATCTTTTGCATACAAACTCATATTTGGTCCATTCAAAATGCATCAGAAAGCTTGCGACGAGCTCTATACCATGGAACTAATTTCCAAAAAGTACAAAACCATCATTTTTTTCTTGTCGCTAATTTCCACGTGTCACCTTGTCATTGGTCCACTTGTTGACATGTTGACCAAAGTTGACTTCCATGTTTATTGAACTTTGACCGGACATAACTTGAGCTCAACGTGTCCATTTTTCACATTCTTATAGTCGTCAAAAGATATCTAAAGGATATACTACACTGGCATGTTTTAGGGAAGTTTAGGGAACTTTTGACATTGAAAAATATCCCCGATCACTCATCTATGTGGGATTCAAATACCCATGATAGCATTTTCCTTTTCTGCGGGTATGCACCTTCTACATCAAACGATGTCATGGCTAGGTGCTTTGTTGTAATGGTGCTTTGGAAATCTATGCACAACACCTTATTTTGGTCATCAATGTAACCCATTCTTGGTCTCTCGGATTTCCATGCGCCTTCCTTCTATGCACGTGCCCTTAGGAATAATTCTTTGCTCGCTGACAGGGGCCTCTGTATTATCGTGATCTTTTCCCATGCTTTCTTCTTTATCTTCATTCATAACTATTTTAGCGTTGCGCTCTAACTCTTTTTCTACCAGGGCTTCAATGATTTTTGTTGCTTCCTTTTCTAACTCCTAGTTTAGTTGCTCCTATGTGGGGTTTGGAATCGATTCTTCGTACTCACTTCTTCACTTCCTCCCTTATCTTGAGCGTCTTCCCCTTCTAGATACCCTTCCTCCATACAAATCAAAACTCATTTTCCTTTTCTTTTCCCTCTTTCTCTAAATCATGTACAATGAAAACAAGTGGTTCTTGGGCCCCTTTAGGTTCATCTTCTTCGTCGTCATCCCTTTCAAACCTGTAGGCCTCTAAGCTCTCTGTTTCCTCCGACTCGGCCTCCTCTATCACCTTTTGTTTCTTCCTAATTGGGGATTCCAGTATGGGAGATTCATCTATTTCTTCCTCCTCTGGTGACTTCTCCTTTGTGATAGGATTTTCTTGTCCTGGCACCTTTTCTCTGACTAGAGACTTCTTCATGCGCGTGTAAATGCTTGTCCTAGCACTCATCTTTGGCACACCCACTATTTGTGTAATCTATACACTTAGTGCCTCTTTCCCTTGCACTTCTTTTTGTTTCTTTGTTGGTGCAAGCTTCCTTCTTCCCATGGGGTCTTCTTGGGATGGAGACATCACATTCTAGGTACGCACCCTTCTCAAAAAAATTTCCTTATGCAGATATACATGTGTCTCGGTCCTTCCCTGTAAATGGAAAAGTAAAAGGATTTATCATTTGGACCTCATGGGAGACATACATCTCCACATATGCATGCTTCTTAGGGTAAATGATCTATTTGCACAACTCCCTATGGTCTTGATCCACCTCACTAAGGTCAAACCTTAGTCTTTTTGCCTCTGTAAACTAGTTTACCCCTACTTGGAAATATAAGGTTGTGAAAGAGAATGGGAGTTTACACCATGGGCTCATGGTTTCATCCACCAACTTGAATCTTCCAATGTAAAAGTGCTGGTACACTAAAAATTTAGCTTCTCCCTCTGTAAGTGTAGGAAATTGCTCTAGGATCCTCCACTCTACCCCGAACGTATCCCTTAAGTGCTTATACCATTTCTCAAGATACACCTTGTGAACGGTCGTCATGTTGTTGCAAGTGTACTTTGTGAATCTCTTTACGGGTGATGGATCCTCTACTAAGTACTCCCATATAGAATTTTTGTCCCATCAGCACTCCAGTCTCTAAAAACATGATGGTCAAGAGGACATTGCTAAAGAGTATCTTGTCACCTTCCTACACGTTGATAATCTCATCCGCGATGTACATGGACAAGTTGTAGATGGCACCTTTTGATATCCTTCTGTAAACATTTAACCAGGACTTGTTCACTTGTGTCCACCTCTCTTAGTCAATAGGCGTGCAGCCATTTTCATCACCAAATCTATGATGTCCGTGATATCAAATTCTTGTGACCCCTTCTTATAAGCATATGCAGTCATTGTTTCTTTGATGGCTTCCTTGTCGCTCAAGTCATCATCTATACTTTCTCCTTCACAGATGAGGCATGTGAATTTTGAAATCAGCTGAGGAGTTATGCACATCTTGTACCCTACAAAATAAAAGTGGTCCTCGTGTACATGCGACATTAACCAATGATAGAGGCACTCAGGTTTTCCAAAATAAGTCAACTCATAGAGTTGCAATAGTCCCGCCTTCTCTAACTTCACTTTTACCTCATCGCTATAAATAGGAAAACCCTCTAGTGTCCTTTTGTTTGTTAGGTGCACCAACTCTAGTGCCATTTCCTTTTCATCCGTATTTTTTGATGGTTGTAATCACTTATAGTCATTTTCCTTAAATGGGACTCCCATTCCATCCCAAGAAAAACCCCATCCAGGTACTGCATTTCAGCGTACCATTCTTCATTTGTACTTGTGGGGTTTCTAGTTGTTTTCCCTTTCCCTTGCCTTTGGGATTCTTAGGTGATATAGTTGGTTTCTTAGGTGTCATGGTTTAGGTTATCTTAGCACTTCAACTTCTCTTACTTGCTCTGCTTTTCTACCTCCTCTAGTCCTAGATCTCAAACTTGTGAAGAAACCCTTTTTAGCTCATGCCCTAGCTTCCAAACCTTAACTGGAATATCCTCTTTCATAAGATGGCGCTTCTCCACAACTCTTTTCTCTATGCCCATGAGCTTCTTTCCTTCTGGTTTGTAAATCAAATCTAGTCACTCATGGTTAAATTTCTCAAATTTTTCTTCACACGGATCAACTCTAGAAACCCTAGTTCGCAAGAGATCTTCTTTCTTCATATTCGAAAATGTTGATAATGAAGTTCTCAATCTTATATTTATAATTTGTTCCACTTTTTAGCATTAAATGCTACTTCACCTACCACTATACTTTAACACTAATTGCAGATTTTTCCACTAAGCCGGACTCTAGCGGCCTTACTCATGCACCCAACCTTGCACGAAAAATCCTAAAACCTTTTAGCGTGCAACCAATCTATATCCGAGTAATACTCTTACGTGCATGCTACCAACACCAATAGTACTTCTTTTGTCCTCTAATTTTTCTCGTGCCTACCTCGTGTTGTTTTTGCACTTATTTCTTCCTTGTACATGGAACCAAAATCTAGCTTTATCCTGATACCAACCATCCTCGTTCATCTTTTCTCCTATGTGATTTCTTCCACGGGGACATTCAATCGGGATTTCCAACACAATCCTTCTGGCACTTCACACTTTTCACTTTCCTTCACATTATTCCACCCCACACTAAAATAATGCGTAGTCCTCTACGCATTCACAACCTTCAAAAAGTAAAGAGGTTACCAAAGCACCAGGTGCAAAAAAATAGCAATGTGAAAGGGAAACACAAGAAAAGAAAAGCATTAAAGTAAATCCTAAACTATTTGGCAATACTACCTTCTTACAAACGCCAATAAAACTTATTTATATTAGGGCTTTAGCCTACTCCCATTAAAGTGTCCCTTAAATATCGTCCCATCCAAGTAAGCAGAATTAGCACACACCGAATCAAGGATGTACAAGATGATGTAGAGACCCAACCAATGGACTTTTAACTTCCCAAGATGGTGCGAAACTTGGAATCATATAGTAGTACCATATTCCCAACCTCAAACTTTGTGTTCTTAATGTGACAATCATGACATGCCTTTTGTTTTGATTTTTCAGTCTTCTGGCTCCACCTGATAAGTGATCGTCTTTCATCCAATTGCATTAACTTGTCAATTCTTTCTTCCAATGCTTGTTCATCTGCTAAACCTCCTACGCGTGCTATACACAACGATGGTAACATGAATTCAACTAGTAGGATAGCCTCCGCGCCAAACACCAATTGAAACGGTGTGGCCTTATTTAACCTCTTATAGGTTGTCCTATATGCCCATAGAATTGTTGATACTTTTTCATCCCAATCCTTCCTACCAACATCACAAATTTTGGTTAGGGTATGACTTAGTATCTTGTTAAATGTCTCGTGGTTTCATTTTCTTGTGGATGGTAAGGGGTAGTCTTGTGATGAGCCACCATGAATTATGATAACATAATCCTTAATTTGTCATTTAAGAAATGTGTACCCCTATCACTAGTTAAACTCAAAGGGCATCCATACCTTATAATAATGTTTTCCCATAGGAACCTTGTTGTAGTATCTGATGTATAATCCTTAGTAGGTGTTGCTTATGCCAACCTTCTCAAGTAATTTGTACAATTGATTATATAATGTGTTCCATTCCTACGCATGGATGGTGCAATAGGGCCTACAAAGTCTATATCCCACTTTTTGAATGGCTTGGCACTGGGAATAGGGCACAGAGGCATTTCATATCTTTGCCCTGGTTTTCCAATGCGCTGATAATGGTCACACACCTTGCAATATTCCTTGTAGTATTGATATAGGGTCTCCCACCATAATCGACCTTTAATATCTTACGTGCAGTGGTGTCATTTGCATAGTGCCCACCTACACTACCTCCATGCACCTCTTCTATTATGGATAGGCACTCATGTTCTAGCACACACCGGCACAGAATCTCATCACATCCTAATTTGTATAAATCCCCACTAATCAACATGTAGGGCATAGAGCGTATAGCTAACTACTTTTTATCCAATGCCTTCATTCCTTCCGGCACTACACTTGTCTTGAGAAATACTGCAATATCTTCTAAGTCTGAGGGCGCATGCCACAACCTAAATAGTTGTGCATCTGGCATGGTATCCTTAATGCTTTGCGTATCCTCCCTTGAATCAATTCTAGACAAATGATCAGGTCTGGAATTACTTTTTCTTGGTTTGACAACCACCGTGAACTCGAATTCTTAAAACAATAGTACCCACCGATATATGTGTCCTTGTAGAATGTGCTTGTTCACTAAATATTTTAATGCCATATGGTCGGTGTAATATATAAAAGGGGTTTCAGCACATACTTTCTAAACTTGTGAAGTGTATATATATCATTGACAACGCTTTGCGCTCGGTTGTAGTATAGTTTGCCGCTCTCTGGTGTCAACTTCCTGCTCACAAAACATAAAGGATGATCAACAATCCCTTCACCAGGATGTGCAAGTACTGCTCCAATGGTGGTTCTTGAGGCATCAACATGAACATGGAAGGGCTTATCCCAAGATGGGAATCGTAGTATGGGCGTAGTGATAAGCCTATCCTTTAAAGTTTCAAATGCCTTCTGCTACGCCTCTCCCCAAAGGAAGGCAATCTTGTGTCTAAGTAACTCTTCTAAAGGTGTGGTGATCTTGGCGTATCCCTTGATGAACTTCCTATAGTAACCCGTGTGTCCAAGGAATCCATGCATTGCGCTTTGACTAGTAGGCTCCCCCAATCCCACAATTATTGTAACTTTGGTGGGATCTACCAAGTAATCCCTCCTTACATATGATGTGCCCCAATAATGTTCCAAACAGGGTAGCAAATACACATTTCTTAATGTTGAGGGATATCCTCAATCTGTCGACACCTTTCAAACATTAATCTTAAGTTTTCACAATGGTCCCTCACTAACCCATATATTGTCTAATCATCTAGGTAAACTTGAAGAAATTTATGGATGAAGTCCTGGAAAGCTTGCACCACAATGCATGAGAACACAACAGGTGCATTCTTCAACCCAAAAGGCATGATTGTATAGGCAAAACTTCCCCACTTAGTGGAAAAATTCATCTTCCTCTGGTCCTCCTTTGTAATCCTTACCTAGTGATAGCCCAAGAATCCATCTCGTGAAAGAGGATACCTCACATCCTACCACTCCCTCTAATATTTCTTCAATAAATGGGGTTGGGAAAGTATCAATGACACATACTGCATTCAGGTCCCTATAATCAACACAGTCTTTATCCTCCCATACATTTTTATACTAATCACCATTGGAATTATCCATTCGACTCTTCCATGACCTCAATGATACATGATGCTATCATTTTGTTTATCTCCTCCTTGACCTTTACGTGTAAATTAGGATTCATTTGGTATGGCCTCTTCCTAATTGGGCGCGCACCTTCCTTCAGCTTTATCCTCATCTCCTCCAAGGAATGGTGGATGCCTTTAAGCTCATGATACCCACGTGGGAACAAATCTTGGAATTCATGTAATGGATCAATTATTTTAGAGACTTATTTTCTCGACCAATAGTCTCCAATGATTGCCTCCTTGGGTTACGCTTCGATCCGATGTTAACCTTTTTGTCTTTAATGGTTCATGGTAGGTGTGCACCCGTTCATCGAACTATCTATGACTTCAAGCGTCCCTACAGAATGGTTAGCATCCAATATTTCCATCTCTTCCCCATCAATAACATACACCATCTTCCCCTTTTCTTTTTCTATACATGTGTGCTCAAGTTGTATCTCTTCTGTTTCTTCTTCCTCGAAGTGTGCCTCCAGGATAGGTTCACCTATAAATTATTGTATTCTTTCTTCCGCCATAGCACTATCCCCTACTGTAATGCACTTGACTACCTACAATGCCTTATGTCGATGGATTTGTACTTCGATACTCAAATGTTTGAATGCGATCAGCCACCACTTTTTACCAATTACCAATTTGATGATGCATCTCGAGTGGATATACCACGTGTGTGCACAACCTTGCAGGGTGGAGTACAACTTATGAACCCATAATGAAGGTGGTAATGCTTCTGCGCTCCCCATCCAATATGTCTCGCATGCTTCGATATGGAAGGAAGCGGTCTCTCTACCATGGTAGTATTTTATATCCGTGGGCACGTTGTTCCTACAAAACCTTATGGAGAAGGCAATTCTTACCTCACGTCATTCCAAGAGGTCTCCCGATGTGTCACCCACTAACGTGCAGTAGTTTTGAGTAGGCTATAGTTAAAAATTTTCCTCCTTTCCTCCTCATTTCTCCAATGGACCTCCATTTCTCGTAAGAAATCTTCCGGATTAGCCCTCCCAAGTAACTTGGTATTTTTCTTCCTCCCAAGTTCCGAACTATACACACCTTTTTCACCTTGGTTACCGATCCTCTTAAATGTCATCCAATCAACTCATAGGTCATGTGTGCCCAATTGTCACACACCATGCTTGTGGTATCACTCACAAACTGGGAATCCTCAAACTGGATAACTCCTTTTGTAGGGTGAATTATCTCAGGATCCCTGATTGAGCACACGTATATTCTATCAAGGACTTCTTCTCCTAATGGCTCGAGTAAGGCATCAACTTCCCATCTTTCAAAGGGATGATCACCCATTCTTCCTTGTTTTCAAAACTAATATATCCTTTGTTAAACCTTATGTTAGCATTATTCTTGTAACACCATGGGCACTTAAGCAATGCTTGAAAAAAAATTTCCTCGGCAAGCGCCAAGACTTTGAAGTCTCCAATGAACTTGGCCCCTAAATGGTATTCACTACATCCTTTAATACTCCAATGGGCATTGCCTTAGTTTTGTTTTCCATATACAGCACATTTGAAGATGGCTGCAATGCGGGCCTTCCCATATAATGCCAAGCATATAAGGTTATAACATTCACTTCTTCTGTTGGGTCGATGAGGATATTGCTCAGGATCCATCCATCAACAACCGCATTAAGATTAATCTCTTTATCATATTCAAGGTTGTGTGGAGAAAGGTTTGCATGTAAAACATGTCTTGCGCTTTGCTCTGGCGTATGGTACCTTCTCCCTTAGCCATTCTCCCAGTAAGGGAATAATATTCTCTTGCCTCAACATTTTACATACTTCTTTGACCTCATCCAAGTCACTTCTTGGAACCTCATTATCCTTCCGCTGCCCCACCTGCCTTGATTTCTCCTTGAGACATTATATCTCCCTTTGTAAACTCTTAATCACTTCCATAGTCGCCTACTATACCTCTTTTCGGTGGGCCTCTTCTCTGGAAACCAATTTCCTTGTTTTGGGCATCTCTTTGGCACACACATCCTCTGCACGCATTATCACCAGTATAGGTTCTAGCTCTAACTCATGCACCACTCTTGGCATCTATTGTGAACCGGATATTTTTACACTTACCATAGCAGCACCCTTATATCTCCAAAGTGTTGTTGGTTCATATGCTCATATAGTTATGGCCATTCTTCATACTTGTGCTTCTTTCCACTCCACAAGCATTGTAATAGATCGGACACTCTCACTAATAATGTTCCGTGGATCCACAACTATAACATGTTCCCCATGGGAACTCACTTCTTCCTCCTCCACGGGTACCAAAACCCCGAAATCCTCTGCGATAAATTCTTCCACGCATGCCTCCATCCATGCATCCTTCATAATAATGTTCATCTTCCTTGAAACTATTAGTAAGGTGGTTTCATGCACACCATGGTCAATGGCCTCATAGATCTAGTCAATAAGCATGCAATCCTTAATATCATGGGTTGTAGAGGTGGAAATCTTATAGTAGCGAGATACATTCTTCTGAATTGTGTCTGCAACAAGGGACATCTACTCACATCATGGTCCCCATGACAAATCTCATAATCTACTTGCTATGGCACGTACTATCTTCCAGGGGAAACTATCCTTAGCATGCCCCTCTACTTCACAATCTATACACCACATTCCATTGTGAGTCTCATGAGCTAAGTTTGTAGATAAATTTTCTAGCTTCTTAGCCATAGCAGTAATTTGAGCTTCTAGGAATGGACTAACACCAGTGTCAATGCTTCCAATAGCTTCAACACACGAGTAGCTTCCAACACCTCACACAGTCCAGTGAAAGTCTTCTGAGATAAGGATCTTCTAAATGGTGTTATCAACCCTCCAACAAACCATTGAGAATGTTGTGAAGGGTGAATGTCATATGATAATTTTGACAGGAGAGTCTTAAACCATGCGTCATACTCCCACACACTCTCCGCAATTCCCTACTGAATCTCTTTGATGGCGATAATGCTCTTCTATTCAAACTCATGGATGTGGAATTTTGCTAGGAAGGCATTCTTCAACGCGGTGTAATCTACCACCATCTGATGGGGGTCATACTTATTATACTAGCTATGTGTGCATCCTTCGAATGCCATTGCAAATTGACTATCATTTCATTATGGGGTTGTGATACCATTCACATGCCATAGCAATTCACACTTGTGAACATGCTCTGCAGCATCCTCTACGCCCGGTAGTCCGGAAATTGTAAATTCATTTCAAATATTACTTGAGGAGGTGGCTGAGGCCCCTATCCTCCTTATCCATATCCTTGGTTTCCTCCGATGTTCCCTCTGGTGTTTCCTCTACCAAACCTACTTGATCCACTAGGTCTTGTGCCTCCCGATCCACTAGTTCCACCCTCGGACCCTCCTACATCCAATAATGGGCCTGAAGAAATTGTGCCTAGCATCCCCAATGTTCCATTGAACTATGCGCCAATGGTCTATGATATCATTCCACTGCGGATGTATGCCCTGCACCACTTCTCAATGTGTTTCCCAAGACTTTTATATTTGCACATTGTCCAAAAATTCCTCTTAATACTGGAATAGAGTGTGCAACCATAGAAGTCACAAATGATAATTTTTAACTCCTGGGGGCAAATCAGTCACTTCCACCGATACCAACTAAGTTGACAATAATTCTCCCTTGATCTGGAAAACCAAGCGCCAAGGTTTGGTTGCTAGGTGGGTTCATATGTGTGCTAACGACTCTTCTTTCTCCATGCGATGAACTTTCATCAGAATCCAAAGGGGTCTCTCTCCCATGCTTACCAATATGGGGTAGCATAGACTACTCAAGTTCCACATCCTCTACATGAACCTCAACTCCTTCCCACAACATCTGCCTCCATAGATCCATCACACTTGCAACCTTGCGTTGTCTAGCAATCTCCCTTTCACATGCTTCACTATACTTGAGTCATCTCTCCTCCCTTTCTTTCTCGGTTGTAATTTCAGTCATTTTCCTCCACCCTAGCTTCCTCACCCAAAGTGCTCAAGAAGGTTTATTCATCCATCAAAAATGCCTCTAGACTCAAGGTAATGATCAAGATCTTCATCGCCAAAGGAATAACACATAGAAATGATCCTCTAGGCTCCCACAAAAACTCAAACTCAGTAACTTCCAAAAAATAATATGTATAAATAGCATACTCCATAGTGTAGTACCAATACTTTCTACAATGATCCACAAAGATGTTTCGGGTAATATCTCGCATCTTGCAGCCTTCACGGTACTCTTCTTGGGTCCATGCACATGATCTATAATACTAGCTTGATACGGACGCATATGTTGAGAGCCATTCATACAACTCCACTAGGAAGCAACAGAAAAAAAAAAAATACAAATCATGGTAGATGTTCTCTTCTACCCATTTGCGTGCATCAAACTCAGGCCCAGAGTTGAATCTCTGAGCAAATTCTTCCTCCATTCTCTTGAACCATGATTCAACACTTTCTAGAGTTAGGCATTCTGTCATCACTCATTGCACAGATCATGATGTATGTTATTTCCCACTACAACTTCAAAAAGAAGTACCGAGTAATGGAACCAAGATGTAGTGATATTTACACCCACCAAAGAACAAGAGAATCCCATGTGCTTCGGCCTATCACCCAATGGGCACTCACCCAAGGCACGCACGAGTGTCGAGTCTCTATTTTATGTGATTTAAGTGGGAAAGCATCATCTATGATAGGAACTTAAAAAGAGTGAGTGGATACAAGACTTACATTCATCATAGAGCTCAGAACGGCTTCTAGATCAATGCAGTCATTTTAGACAAAAGGATACTTAACAATTTTATAGAACTGAACTGAAAAGGAAATGTATAGGAGTTTATATTCATTCATATAACACATCTGAAATATAAATACGAAAATATATGTATAAAACAGAGTCTATTATATTTATATTCCATCATACCTGACAACCTCATCACATGCATTAGGTTCATTATATAATATCACAAAGTACAGAAAATTGAATTCATACATCATAACTGGATTAGAGTCCTCCTAAACATGAAAGGAAATTTCATACCCAAACCCCTTGATACATCCTTCCCTTGTAATTCATATACCCAACCCAATAGAGTTTCTCGTATTATTTCTACAGAACTCCACTCTCTATTGATCTATATCTCAATTCCTCTGCAAGCGCTTGTATTTATAGGCCTCTTGAACTACCAACCCACCTTTCGGAGGATTCATATGTGTCACCAAGCGTTCAAATGTGGTCCTCCATGGGAGCATGCTCCTCTAGGCCTGAGCTCTCCACTCCTTGCCATGATGGTCTTCTAGAAGCTTCCATTACAAGGCATATTCCTTCCTAGGCCAACTTGTTGCTAGGTTGGCACCTTATCCACTTTGCATGTGCAGTCGGGTCATGCTTTTCACGTGTCCTGCATGATATGCCAAATATGGCTAAGTCTTGAAATCATGATTTTCCTTACATGCACATGCTACTTGTTCTATTAAAACCTCCTAGAATCATGCCTTGTGCACTTTCTCCTTTCACGCCCTTCTTTAACAAGGCCTTGTGTGCCCATGCGCCTTCTTGTCAGACGTAGCCAATAAATTAGGGTCCCAACAGTGCAAGACAAAAGCATACACAAGCTTTGATCTAACTTAAGAAAAATGGAAAAACAATATTCATTGAAGCATTTAATTTTTTTATAAAAATATCCATAATCATATACAATTTTGATTCTTAAGGTCGCTCGAAAGCACAAGATAAAATCATACGTGGTGTTGATTAAAAATGAATCTAGGATGTAACAAAAATGACCACATTTAAAATAAAGTAAAAACCTATAATTGTGTAAGTATAAATCCTAAATTTATGTTTTATTACATATTTCACTTCAATATATTTCTAATGTAAAAAAATGGAGTCATTTTGATTTCGGGAGCAAAATTTATGGCCTCCGGAATATTGGTTACGCATATACTCTTAGGCTCATGAGTATGCACTTAACATGTGCTCAAAAATGTCATAAAAATCCCTTAATCTATAAAAAGATCAAATTTTTCCCACAAATATTCAATTTTACAACAACCCATATCATTAATATATGAAAATAAGACTTGAAAAATTAACATTCATGATCAAAAACTTAACATTTTCAACAAATTGACAAACATAGCATGTAAAATAATGAAAAAGTAAGCTCTAAACATGGAGAAATTTAGAATTTTTCTCACAAAGATTCAATTTTGAAAACCACCCATCTCCTTAATATGTGAATATAAGACTCAACACTATTAAACACTAACATTCATGATCAAAAATATAATATTTTCAAGAAATTTACAAAACTAGCATGTAGAATGATGAAAAAGTAAGCTCTAAAAATGAAAACATGGAGAAATCTTGATTTTTATCACAAAGATTCAATTTTAACAACTCATCTCCTTAATATGTGAATAGAATACTCAACACTATCAAACACTAACCTACATGCTCAAAAATTTAAGATTTTCAAGAAATTAACAAAACTAGCATGTAGAATGTTTAAAAAACATTGAGTTTTCTCCAAGGTGTGGGACCTTGCAAGGTGAAAAACTCTCAGTTGAAGTTGGTTCTTACTCCTCTATTTAGGTGTATGCATGAATTTGCAAAGGTTCAATACTAATTCCTACTCTAAATTCCAAGGAGACAAAGTTGAAGATGCAAGAAAGGGGAAAAAAACTAAGCTAAAATGGTGATACACCAAAGGAGTGATGAAATTTTGTTTTGCAAATAAACACAGATCATAAGAATGTAGCACAGAACATGCACAGATTGCCAGAATATAATGAAAGATCAGAAGACAATGATAAACACATGAGAGGATTGGAAAATCAATCACAGAACATACATTATCATTCCCAAGTTTAATACAATGCATTACAATGGCAAGGAGGAAAAAATATGTGTTACAACCTATATGAGAGGTCTGAAACTCTACAAATCTACCTGCTAAGGAAGAAAAGAGAGCTTGCAAGAGCAAAATGTCCAACATTACAATAGATTACATCTTTCCATTTATAGTTGAAGAAAAGAGAGGGAAAACAGAGGAGGAAGAAAAATCTGATCTTTTCCTCAACCACCCGCCATTAATCCTTTCAAATCAGCTGCAATCCATCAAATCGACCTCCTCTATTTCTGTTTTGCGTGTTGGAGAGAAAAAATGATAAATTCGGTGAAGCACAACTCTCAAAATAATCTGATCTCACATTTATGGTGTGAGAAGAAATTTTAGGGTTTTCTCCCATCAAAAATGAACGATTCTTCATCCTTGGCATGTGGGAGAAAGCAATCATGGTGGATTTGAGCAAAAACAACTCATTTGAAGCAATCTAGTTCACATTAAAGGCTGAAAGATGTTTTTAACATTTTCTCCATCAAAACTTACAAAAAAATGATGTTTTTATTCCTCCAATGCATAGAGGGGCTCGAGACCTTTCCAAAAAGTCTGATTTTGTTCAAATCTGATCTCTAGATCGAAAGATATGCCCATCTATGAAGATTTAGGCAAAAACAAGGCAAAAATTTGGGCACAAATTTGAGGCACGAATTAGGGCATACTTGGTGGCAAAATAAGATTTTGAAAATGGGTCCATGGGGTCAAAATTTACTTTTTGCACTTTTGGAAAATTTTCCAAAAAATCTCCACGCCTCCGCCACCCCGAGGACACGTGTCACCTTTTAGTTTCATTGATGGGATCGTGGGCTGAAAACCTATCTTTTTCCTTTGAAAATTTTCATTGGGAAAATTTCCCCATTTACCTCCGTGCTTCCGCCCTTCCGCCATGACTAGACATGTGGCACTCCCTCATTGGTTGGTGGGGATGTGCCTCATCTTTCACCTTTGTGCCCTTTTTGGTTTTGGAAAAAAACCAAAACTTTCCGCCGGTCCATTCTCCTCCGCCCCTTTGGACACGTGGCAGCTTCAAAATGATCCATGGGCCTTGGGGCCAAAATTTTCCTTTGGGCATTTTAGACAAAAGGGAAACATTTCCCAAATCTCCCCGTGCCTCCGCCAACCCATTTCCTTCTTCTCTACGGGCCCATGGGAAAAATTTTGTCTTTTTGCACTTTTGACCAAAGTGCCAAAAACTTGAAATTCCCCGATGCTCACCGCTCCACCCTACCATGTGTTGGTTTCTCATTGGCCGTGGGCCTGTCTAGGAAAATTTCCCCAAAAACTCCGTCAAGCCATAACTTGAAAATTACAAGGAGTTAGGAGGAAAATTTTACCTTTCTGGAAAGGTGAGAAAATTTTCTATCTGATGGAATCATACCCAAAAAATTTTGAGTCCCTGAAGCATGCAAAAATTTCATTTTAAGTACCAGAAAAGGAAATGGAGGAGGAGTTAGCCAAAAATAAGCATGGGCTTATTTTGGATAACAATTTTGGTGACTCAGAGGGGTCATCTACCTGCTGGATGAAGTGACCAGCTACTGAAGCAATCCATTGGGCATGGAGTCATGAACTTAACTACTGTTACTCTCAATTCATTAGAAAATCTCTAGGATGAAGATGTGAGAGTAGAAAAACCACTTTGACCTGGGACATGATTTGTAAAAGATGCATCCTTGGGGACAACAAAACTGTGCCAAAGCACTTAGGGAAATGTAAATCTAAGCTACAACAAAACAATGTGCATAAGCACTTGGAGGAATGAAAAAAAATCTAAGCTAATATGTACAAGGTGAGAAGTTTCCCTTCTAGTAGCAATGCTTTAGATGGATTCCATTAACTGGAATCTGTAGTTCCTCACCATCCAATGTAGACAATTGGAAGGCATTGCTATTTTTGCATTTTGTGACCATGTAGGGGCCACTCCAAATGGCATCAAATTTTGAATGCCTTCTAGCTTTGCTCGGTCTGCATCCCATTTCAACACTAAATCTCCAACTTGGAAAGTTCTAGCCTTAGCTTTCTTATCAAAGCTTCTCTTGATCAATGCTTGGTCCTTTTCCATTGTTTGGGCTGCATGCTCTCTGATTTCTTGGAGTTCCATCAATTTTGCATATCTAACCTCCATGGGCTCAAACTCTAACAATTCCAATTGCTTCATGAGTTCCAATGTTGGCAACTCAAGTGACATAGGCAAGACTGCCTCTTTCCCATAAACAAGTCTAAATGGAGAGTTACTTGTGGATCTCTTGGGAGTTATCCTATCAGCCCATAGAGCTGATTTGAGCTTAGTGTGCCAAGTCCTCTGATTTTCATCAAGATTCCTCTTGATGATCCTTAATAGATTCTTGTTTGTGGACTCAACTTGGCCATTACCTTGAGGGTAATAATTTGATGAAGTGCTCAAATAGATCCCATTTCTAATAGCCCATTCAGTGACCTTTGATCCTATGAATGCCAATGCATTATCTGATATTATAGTGGCAGGTATACCAAATCTGGTTGCTATCCCCTCATAGAAGTCTAGAATGCTGGATTCATTTGCCTCTTTGAGTGCCACCACCTCAGTCCATTTGGTGAAGTAGTCATTTTTATTAGAATCCATTTGTGCCCTTGGTTTGAGTTTGGATTAATGAATCCAATGAAGTCCAAACCCCATTGCATGAATGGTTGGTCAACTGAGATTGGGTGTAATGGAAGTGTTGCTAACCTCTCTTTTCCTATGAAGAATGCACAATTCTTGCACCTCTTGATCCATGCATAACAATCACTAAATACTTTGGGCCAATAATAACCAGCCTTCATGATCTTGAGAGCTATCACTCTTGGAAAAATGACCCCCAGCTGATCCATTATGGAACTCTTCTAACATTTTCTCAATCTGATTTGTCCCAATGCACCTCAACAACACTCCATTGATATCCTTTTTGAACAAGACACCATCAACAAGTGCATATGGAATAGCCTACAATCTGAAGTGTCTTCTTATTTTGGATTTTTTTCATCTCTGGAGGGCATAGGCCTATTTGTAAGAAGTGCATTATGTCTTGGGTCCAACAAGGAGTGAGCACACCACCATTTTCTTCTTGAACATCTCTTTGTTCTTGGCTATCCTGCAGACATCAAAACAACATTCTTCTCTTTGCTTTCTTTAATTGGTTGACTCAAGGCCAATTTCTCACATAATCCCTTTCCTCGGACCAGCTTGGTGACTTTGATCTCAATGTCATACTCCATGACATGAGTAATCCACCCTGCACATTTTTCATTTAGATCTTTGTTGAGGAGGAAGTCCTTAACTCCCGCATGAGAAACCAATGAGTTGAACCTTGTTGTTTGAAACTAGATGCTTAAATTTCTTCAAGCTCCTAATCACTACAAGAACATGCTTCTCAATGAAGGAATACCTCACTTCATAGTCCTCCAAGCTTTGGCTAAAGAAGGCAATTGGCTGCTCTGCATTTTCTTTGTTTTGTTGTACTAAAATTGTAGAAATTGTATCACCACCGCCAAATGCATAAAGGATGAAGTCTTTGGAGAAATCTAGGTTAATGAGAGTTGGAGCCCATGAGATAGCTTCTTTGATTGCCTCAAAACTTTCCTTACCTTCAGTTGTCCATTTGAAAGCCATACTTTTCTTCAACATCATAGTTATTGGCTTGACAAGGGCTACAAAGTTTGGAACAAACCTTCGAACAAAATTGATTCTTCCCAAGAAAATTTGAAGAGCCTTCTTATGACTTGGAAATGGTAGTGCTCTTATTACTTCAACCCTCTCTAGATCAATTACTAACCCTTCTTTGGAAACAATGTGGCCTAGGAGCTTGCCTTCATGAGCTAGGAATATGCATTTTTTGGGATTCAAGGATACCCCAAATCTTCTACATCTTTGGAACACTTGTCTCAAATGAAAGAGATGGTCTCTACTGCACTTTTAGAAAATATAGTAATATCATCTAGGTATATCAACACTATTTTATTGATCAATCCCTTGAATTCCATGTCCATTTCCCTTTGGAAAGTAGCTCGACATTAGACAACCCAAATGGCATTTTTCTATATGCATAGGTTCCCCATTTGGTGGTGAAGGCTGTTTTGAACTGATCATCTTCCTTTACCATGATCTGATTATACCATGAATAACCATCTAGCAATGAAAACCTCTCAGAGCCAGCAACAACTTGCAAAATATACTCCATAGAAGGAAGTGGGTAGTGATCCTTGAGGGATGATCTATTCAAATCTCTAAAGTCTACACACAACCTGATTTCTCCACTCTTCTTTCTAACTGGAACCAAGTTTGTAACCCAGCTTGAATGCTTGATGGGGAATATGATACTTGCCTCTATTAACTTATTCAATTCCTTCTTCATGAGAGGCTCAATGTGTGGATTGACCGGTCTCTATTTTTTCCTGATGGGCTTAGCACTTGGATCTAGTTCAATTGTGTGTTGAGCTAGCTTGGGATTGAAACCTCTCAAGTCTTCATAGCTCTAAGAAAATACATCCGGGAACTCTTGGAAAAGTTGCATGAATTCATACCTTTCTTGCTCGGTTGCCACTTTACCAATTTGAAGTGACTTGCCTTCTCCAACTGAGATGGGCTCTGAATCCTCTCCCTTGACTTGGATGTTTGCTTTCTCCTTCCTAAATTGATCATTAGGATTGAAGATAGACTCTAAAGTCACAAGTCCTTTTGGTAGTTTGTTGGTTCTTAGTTGTACCACTTGATCACCATACTGTTGTCCCAACTTTTCCTAATTTTTGGCTGAGAACTCAACTTCCTCTTGCAAGAAATTGATGATTTTGGTCACTCTCAAACACTTTCCAACTTGTATTATTTTCTAGCACTGATGGCCTCACAATCACATGGATGTTTGGCTGCATTTTGTCTCTTTTGATACTCTCCACAACATCAAAAGTTTGCTCCAACTGCTGCAAGCCTATCAAGAACTTGGTTCTCTTTCCTAGGGATGGAGTTGATGCCAAAGCCCTCAAAATCCTCAATGAGATCCACACCCTATTTCTATAACTTTTAGCAAGTCATTCTTGGTAGCATGTTTTCCTTTAACTTGATTAACAATCAGCTCACTATCACCAAAGACTTGTAAGTTTTTATGCCTCTCTTCCTTGACCAATGCAATCCATGTATCAAAGCTTCATATTCAGCTAGTGTTGTTAGAACATGCAAACTGAAATCTAAAAGCTGAATAATACTTAATGCCTTGAGGTGAAACAAGCATAGCTCCTCCTCCTGCACCTTGTCTACTTCTTGATCCATCGAAGAACAACTGCCATACCTCATTGTCATCTCTATGGTCTAGCTTGGTGATGCTAGGAAGAGGTGATTTTCTTCATGCATGTAATAGACTCCTAGTTCAGATTCCTCCATTTCCTTGTAGGGATCAAAAGCATGTACCTTGCTTTCCCATTCATCAAGAGTCAAATCTGGAATGTTTCCAACTTTGGTGTCAACTTCATGTGTGCTTGGATAATCCTCTTGATCAAATGTTGAACAGTTGGCATTGATTGGGCTTGGAGTATGAGGCTCAATGTGAAATTTTGCAATAGGTTGGACCTGATTGTGGCCTTGGCTCCATACCTTGTCCTAAATAGCATGTGTGACCAATCAGCAGATAGGTAGCCTCCAATTCTAGCTATGAAATCCCTTGACAAACATAAGGTAAAGAGTGGTGGAAAATCTATCACTGACACATCTTGTAAAATAGTGACATTGGGGCATGCATGCAAAGTAAGGCTCAAATATTTAATTACCCTGACTATTTTTATTCTTGTTGTCCCATCTAATTGCACCACCCCTTGGATATGACTTCATATTGAAGGCCCAGATGATCAGCTATTTTCTTGGGCATCACGGAACTACTTGCCCTAGAATCAATCATACAATTATGTACTAGTTTATCCCCAATGATCAATGAAACATAGAATGGAGGGGGCTTCAAATTTTTACCTTATTGTCCTCCATGATTCCCTCAGGCTGAGTAGCATTTGTGAGTACCTTCTCTTGCATATGAGCTAGCTGATTTGAGGTTGACCAATTCTTCATGGCAGCTTGTAATAGATCCCTTTGTCTGGGATGGATAGTGACTCCCACATAGATATGTTCACATTGGTCTTCTTCATTTGTTCAATGATGTTAAATGGGGATGAACCATCTCTTTGCTGCCCTTTAGTCTGCACATTCTTTTCTTGTACATGGGCTACAACAGCTGGCATTTGAGCTGGTCTAGAAGGTGGCTTGGGCTGTCCTTGCACATTTGGAACTGCATTTTTCTTGCCAACACCTTGTGGAGTGATGGAAGGTTGTGAATCACTTGGATCTAATGACTTCCCTTCACCAATATTCCTCTTCTTTGACCATGTGTTAGCTGCTACACTCTGAGAAGGTGTTTGATTCACACCACAAAAATCTTCATCCTGCCAATTCACAAGTGTAGTCTCATTTGGAGTTGTATCTTGTTGAGATGTCCCTTGTTGTTGGTTTGTTTCTCCACTTGCTTCACTCTCCACACCAGTTTTTGTCACCATCAAAGCTTGGTTCAAAGCACCATTGAAGCACATAGATTGGTTGTGAGGTTCATTGCATGGGAAACACTAGTCATACTCTTGAGCTATATTATTTTACACTAGCACTAAGGCTTTAGAGGTAGATGCAACATTGGGGTTATAGGGCTGAAATGGTCTATTGGTAGGAGGCCTTACTTGATTTTGATTTGCAGCTGGGTTGGGTGGCCTATTAGGCTGATATGGTTATCTATTAGGCTGAGTTTGAGGCTGATAAGAAGGCCTAAAACTTTGAGCTTGTTGTCTCTTGAGTGTAACCAGCTCATTCCCCAAATTTTGCAATTGTTTCATAACTTCTTAGAGCTCATTTGAGGCACTAGAGGATGAAGTAGAAGTTTCATTTGAGCTCTAGTTTCTAGGGTGGGAATAGGAGCTAAAGTAGGTGCTTGACTAGTACTTGGGCTTCCCAACTCTGGATATAAGGGCATAGGAGGCCTAGGTGCAAGTTTACCAGCTTGGATCAAACAATTCTCAGCCCTAATGGTGATGTTGTAAGCTGCAGGTAGAGTTATACCTCCCATGGATTGGATCAACATAGAAATGTCAAAATTTAAAGCCTTGAGAAAGTATAAGAAAGCACCTTGAGTTGTTGGCCTCACTACCAATGGGATTCTATCCCATGTTCTTTGAAATCTGAAATTGAAGTCTATTAGCTGCTCATTGGGAGCTCTCTTGATAGTTGTCAGTTGCTCCAATAGAGACAAGTTGTCCCCTTTCTCTCCAAATTGGTTATGGAGGGTTGTGCACAACTGGTTCCAATTGTGGATAGAGCCTGCCTCAAGGCTCCTGAACCATTGCAAGGCTTTCCCTTTGAATGAATATGCCAGCAATTTGACAACAATATCCATCTCAACAATCTCATGGATTGCATAAACATTAGCAATGTCTTGGACATGATCACCAGCAGTGGTCTGATTTTCTCCAGTAAAGTATGGAATGTTCTTCAATGCTACAATTGGAACTAGGTTTTGTGGATTGAGAGCAAGTGGGCTACTACTAGTAAAGTTGACATAAGGATTGGGTTGTGCCATTATGATTGGCCTGAGAACCCTTGTTGATTGGATGAAAGGTCTACCAGGTGGAGGAGTTGATAGAGTTCTGTTTGGTGGAGATGGAGACCTTTGAATCCTTCTTCCCCTTTCTCTTTTTAGGGATAATTGTAGATACTCAAAAAATCCCTCTTCTCTATCCCTTGACCTTGTTTGGATTCTTCTCATGAATCTTCAAGCTTGGACTACTGAAACTAGTTGATTCTATCCTTTTGGAGTCGTCAGATGTGCAAATCAGGGCTCTTTCAAGCAAAAAACTTACAACAATTACACATCAACTTTGTTGTAATGAAGATGAAGACCTCTAAGGTCCCACTGGGCATGCCAAAACTGTTAGTGCAAATCTATAGCACCCCAAAATGACCTTCAGATCTGTAATCAGAATTGGGTCATTTAGTGTGATTACACAACATTGAGTTTTCTCCAAGGTGTGGGACCTTGCAAGGTGAGAAAACTCTCAGATTGAAGTTGGTTCTTACTCCTTTGTTTAGGTGTATGCATGAATTTGTAGAGGTTCAATACTAATTCCTACTCTAAATTCCAAGGAGATAGAGTTGAAGATGTAAGAAAGGGGAAACAAAACTAAGCTAAAATGGTGATACACCAAAGGAGTGATGAACTTATGTTTTTTGCAAATAAACACAGATCATAAGAATGTAGCACAGAACATGCACAGATTTCCAAAATATAATGAAAGATCAGAAGACAATGATAAACACATGAGAGGATTGGAAAATCAATCACAAAACATACATTATCATTCCCAAGTTTAATACAATGCATTACAATGGCAAGGAGGAAAAATATGTGTTGCAGCTTGTATGAGAGGTCTGAAACTCAAATCTACCTGCTAAGGAAGAAAAGAGAGCTTGCAAGAGAAAAATGTCCAACATTACAATAGATTACATTTTTTCCATTTATAGCTAAAGAAAAGAGAGGAAAATAGAGGAGGAAGCAAAATCTGATCTTTTTCCTCAACCACCCGCCATTAATCCTTTCAAATCGGCTGCAATCCATCAAATCGACCTCCTCTGTTTTTGTTTTGCGTGTTGGAGAGAAAAAATGATAAATTTGGTGAAACACAACTCTCAAAATAATATGATCTCACATTTATGGTGTGAGAAGACATTTTAGGTTTTCTCCCATAAAAACAAAGTTGATTCTTCATCCTTGGCATGTGGGAGAAAGCAACCATGGCGGATTTGAGCAAAAACAACTCATTTGAAGCAATCTGGTTTGCATTAAAGGCATGAAAGACGTTTTTAACATTTTCTCCATGAAACCTACAAAAATGATGTTTTTATTCCTCCAATGCATAGAGGGCTGAGACCTTTCCAAAAAGTCTGATTTTGTTCAAATCTGATCTCTGGATTGAAAGATATGCTCCATTTGAAGATTTAGGGAAAAAATAGGGCAAAATTTTGGGCACAAATTTTGAGGCATGAATTAGGGCATACTTGGTGGAAAAATCAGATTTTGAAAATGGGTCCATGAGGTCAAAATTTACTTTTTGCACTTTTGGAAAATTTTCCAAAAAAATCTCAGGCCTCTCTTGCCCCAGACACGTGTCACTTCCTTGGTTCACTGATGGGATCGAGGGTGAAAACCTATCTTTTTCCTTTGAAAATTTTCATTGGGAAAATTTCCCATTTACCTTGCACTTCCCCCTTCCGCCGCTGACTAGACACGTGGCACTCCCTCATTGGTGGCATGGATGCGCCTCATCTTTTTCCACCTTTGCGCCCTTTTTGGTTTTGGAAAAAACCAATTTTCCCCACCGGTCCAATTCCTCGGCTTTGGACATGTGGTGGCTTCAAAATGATCCACGGGCCTTGGGGCCAAAATTTTCCTTTGGGCATTTTAGACAAAAGGGAAACATTTCCCAATTCTCCCCACGCCTCTGCCAACCCATTTCCTTCTCCTCCGCGGGCCCGCGGGAAAAATTTTATCTTTTTGTGCTTTTAGCAAAAGTGCCAAAAAACTTGAAATTCCCCCCAATGCCCACCCGATCCACCCTACCATGTGTCGATTTCTCATTGGCCGGGACTGTCTAGGGAAAATTTCCCCAAAAAACTCCATCGAGCCATAACTTGAAAATTACAAGGAGTTAGGAGGAAAATTTTACCTTTCTAGAAAGGTGAGAAAATTTTCTATCTAATGGAATCATACCCAAAATTTTGAGTCCCTGAAGCATGCAAAAATTTCATTTTAAGTACCAGCAAAGGAAATGGAGGAGGAGTTAGCCAAAAATAAGCATGGGCTTATTTTGTATAATGATAACAAAATTAAAACTTAACTACAAAAACTTGAAATTAAGTGCAAATGAAAATGAAGTAGGTCCCACTAGGCATGCCAAATGTGTTCATAATAAAATTTCATTTCTAATCAAAAGAAGCTAAAACCTAATAACTTCAAATAAAAATCAAATCTACCATGGAACCATCATGATAAGAGCTTATAGAAACTAACTTCTTCAATGCATAAACAACTAAATGCTAAGTTCTTTCCTACTCTTTAGATTTCTAACTAAACATGAACCTAGTTAGATCATTTAAAAATCAAATTTGATGTTGGTTATCCTGTTATCCAAAATTCACCCCCCTAGGGTAAATTTTGATAACATGCATCAGAAGATTCAAATCCCAAGCAAATTGATTGATTCAGAGCAAAATCAGGTTTCTAGGGTCCCTTCAGGTATTTTTCTAACTCCCCTGGCCGAAGAAACAGGGAGCAAGCTCTGAGAAAATGCAAAAAAGGTTGCAGAAGGCAAGTAGGTTGATCCAGGAAAAAATCATAAAAATGACTAAGTCCTAGTCCTAGGGGCAGTCGGGACATTTGGGACAAAAAGGCCCGAACCGGCCTTTCTCGGCCAAGTAAGCACAAACAGCCCCATGAAAGCAACAGGGACATCACGGGACAAAAGTACGCGGTGGGCGTGAAATGCCGGTTCGACCGAGAGGAAAAATTGGCTAATCGAGAGAGACAAAGTGGGACAAGCGGGCCAAAAATGCCGAAACGGCCGAATCGGCCGAAATGAGTCCAAAGGGCCCAAAATCAAATGGGACATCTGGGACAAATGGACGCGAAATGCCCGAACCGGCCGAAATGAGTCCAAAGGGTCCAAAATCAAATGGGACATCCGGGACAAATGGACGCGAAATGCCCGAACCGGCCGAAATGAGTCCAGAGGGTCCAAAATCAAATGGGACGTCTGGGACAAATGGACGCGAAATGCCCGAACCGGCCGAAATGAGCACAAAGGGCCCAAAATCAAATGGGACATCCGGGACAAATGGAGGTGAAGTACGCGAAGGAGCCGAAGGAGCCGAGGACCAATCAGAAGCTGCCACGTGTCCTCACAGGAGAAAAAGTCAAAAGGTCAAAGGGGCGAGTTATCGAGCGCTGAACCGAACCAATGAAATGGCGCCACGTGTCCAAGTTTAAGGGGCCCACAAGCAATTTCAAAAGGAAGGCCCGCGAAAGACGGAGGACAGAGAATTGCTCATCCAATCAGCACGTGCCACGTGTCGTCCAGACGGTGAAGAGCGGGAAAACATTTTAAAATCTGTCTTGGTCTGCTCCGTGCCCTAAATCTTCAAATCGCCATATCTTTTGATCCAGAGCTCGGATTTCCACGTTCTTTATATCAACGGAAAGCTCATGAAATTCTCTACATGATTCTGGGGTTAATCTCGAGTTTTGGTGTAGTTTGGAGAGAGAAAATCAAGAAACGGCTCTGACGCGTGATACAACAGAAGTGACGCTTCAACAACCAGCTTTAATGCAGCAGACAGCCCGCCGTTTTGCCAGGATCCGCCGCTTATACCATAATGAGATGATTTAAAATACAACCTGGGGGTGGTTGGAGTAGATCTGACTTTCCTCTTTCTTCCTTCTCTCATTCTTCCTATATATTGTAAGGAGTGGCAAAATAAAAGTGGTTGTTCATTCTTTCTGCTCTGCCCTCCCTTCTTTTCTTCTCTAGGGTTGAAAATGGAGTTCGAGCCTCCTCCCTACTCTGTAATGGCATTTTTGCCTTTTACTAATGGAATGATGTTCTGTGCAAACTTCTGAAGCAACAAAACGTGTTTTGTGATGCATCTGTCCATCCTTTCTCGTTTTTGCTTGTTTTCTTCTTGCCTCTCTTCATTGCAGGTATCTGTGCATGTTTGAATGTTCATTGCAGGTTTGGAGCTGTGTTCATGGAGTTTTGGGACATTTTCTGTGTGAAATCTATCCTTGGGCCTGTGATGCATGTGTCCATCCTTCCCATTGCTCACCTCTCTTTGTCCCATGGTAGTTTTGATAGATGTTCAACATTCTCCTTCTCTGGTGTATCACCATTTTAGTGTAGGCTTTTGTTGTTTTTTTTTCCTTTTCTCTCTCTCTCTCTGTCTCCTTGGCATGGTTAGATTAGGATTAGATTAGCTTGCCTGCACTGGAATAGCTTGTGGCAGGTAGTTTAGGAGTAGGAACCAGCCTTCTCTGGAGATTCCTCTCTTGGTTTTACAAGTCCCACGCTTGGAGAGAGGTTTCCATGTTGTGCAATCACACTGGATGCCTGAACATCAACCTAGAAGCCTGATGTGCGTCCAGGGGTGCTGTGATTTTGCACTAACAGTTTTGGCACGCCCGGTGGGACCTTAGAGGTCTTTCACTTCATCTTTTGCAGGTTGGTGTGTTCCTGTGAAGTTTTCAGCCTTTGGAGGCACTTGCAAACACATCTGGCGACTCCATCTGGTCAACAACCCATCTGTCAAGCTGCAGACCTTCCTTTCCATCCATTTTCATCCATTCTTCCTTCCATCTCTTCCATCATTCTGTCATTCTATGAAGTTGTGCAATCATGACTTCATTTCCATCATGGATTTCACATCAACAACAGCAGTATATTCCACCTCCAACACGTTTTACAAATCCTCCAGATCAGCATGCATACTCATATGAACAGCAGTGCCAAAGTCAGTTTGGCTATGGAGCTTTCCAAGAGCAAGGGTGTGCATACAATGAAGACCATCAGATCCAAGATGCTGGTCTGTTGGAGAAAATCCAAAAGATGGAGGAGGGGATGGTGCAGTCCAGGGCTCAGGCACAGATGAGAGCATTTGGAATCGGTTGTGGAGCACCCTGTCCATGGGTGGGACCTTTTCCAAGTCATTACAGCCCTCAGGAGAAGCTTGACTTCATGATTGCAACGCTGCCTTTGCTTGCAAAGTGGATTGAAGAAATAGAAGTGTATGAGAGAAGTATTCAGCAACCTTGTCAACAGGTAAACACACCATCTCATGCCTTTTCTTTTCCTCTTTCCCAATCTGTTTCAGTTCAGCAGTGTCAAGTTTCAAACTCTCCATCTGCTGTCCCAAATGTTGAATCCATTTCTCCATCCCCTAGTCTTCCACCCCATCTCGATTCTTCTTTCCTTTTCCCTTCCAAACAGTCATCCCCTCCACAAGAGCTAACAGAAATACCCCCTCCTCCAAAGAAACAAGAGTTTCTACCTCCTCCACCACCACAAAAAAATGTAAAATCAATCGAGTTTCAACCCATTCCTCCTTTTGCATTCCCAATTCCATGTGGGAAAGAAGAAATTGTAAAAATCAGTCATCAAGGACAACAAGAGGAAGAGCCCAGAAAAGAAATGACAGACAGCTTGAAGGTTTGGGCTGCCAAATTTGGGATGACACAGATCCCTTTGCTGGTGAAGCCCACAGAAGAGGCTGAGGTTGAACAAATGGTGGTTAGGACTGATTTGGTTGCAGCAGAAGAAGAAGATCTTGCAGTCCCAACTTATCCTCTAGAGCAGCAGATTGAAGAGTTTGACTTGACAAACTTCATGCTGGAGAAGGAGTTCAATCAAGAGCAAGATTGCCTTCAAACATTGGAGGAAGGAGAAGCTGCTCCAAATCCAAAAGAAGAGGAGCACAATCTAGCTATGGAGGAGAAAAACGCAGATCCAAGGGCTTTGAGCACAAAGCAGGTTACAGAAGAACCTTCAGTTCTTCTTTCCACTTCATCTCTCTCAAGTTCTAGCACTGAAAAGGAGTTTGATCTCTCAAACTCAATATTGGAGAGTGAAGGAAACCATGGTGGTCAAGTTGCAGATCAAGAGGACACCATGGAGGAAGTTGAACACGAGCAGCAGGACAGCAATGAGGCAGTTTACCTGTCAGATTTGGAGGACTGTTTTGATGGAGAAGAGCCGGTTGAGTTTTCACCATTCTCTCTTTCATCATCCACATTCCAAACACAAGAGTCTGTTGTCATGAAGGAGAGCATTCATTTGCAGCAGCCTGCATCTTATAGCAGCCCTTTGGAACCAAAATTGGAAGATTTAAATCTTCCATGTTCTTCATCGGAGGAAGAGAAAGGGCAGAAGGGTCCTACCATTTCTTCCACGTCATCCATTCAGGTGGGTCTACAAGAAGACTCCATTCTTGGAGTTGAAAATCAGAGCTATGGGCATATCAAACGGATCAGACCTTGCCCAATCAGGTATTTGGCTTCATTGGAGCCAAAGGAGAAGCCACAACCAGTCATGCTTGCTTCTGAGCATGAGGATGAGCTACAAAGTACCAAGGATCAGCTGCCATACCTCTCCAATCCAAATGCAGAGCAACTAAAAGAGGTATTGGATTTTTCAGTTGATACCTTGATGATTTGGATAGAAGACCAGCTTCTTGTTGATTTTCCATCCATCCAAACAGCCATGATCAGTGCCAAATCAATTGCATGGCTGCCAATTTTGAAGAAAGGAAGCTATTTTGCACAACCAGTTGCAGGGTTTGTTTAGCTTGCCTTTGCTTCCAGTTAGAATAGAGTAGGTAGGTTTGCTTTCAGCAGAAGAAGTGCTTGTGCACACTCTGCATGTTCCATTTGGGGCATGTATGATTTTCAGTTTTGTACATAGTTTTTGGTGTTGCTGGTTTTGCTCTTGCACAGTTCTTTTCAGTGGTTTTTGGTGAGAACAACTCCATGTCCGGTGGGTTTCAAGTGGCTCAGAGGGAGGTTTTCAAAGTTCAGATCAGTTGCGGGTTACAACTCATGACTCCATGCCCAATGGATTGCTTCAGGCTACTGGTCTTTTCATCTAGCAGGCAGATGACCCTGCTGAGTCGCCAAATTGTTATCCAAAATTCACCCCCCTAGGGTAAATTTTGATAACATGCATCAGAAGATTCAAATCCCAAGCAAATTGATTGATTCAGAGCAAAATCAGGTTTCTAGGGTCCCTTCAGGTATTTTTCTAACTCCCCTGGCCGAAGAAACAGGGAGCAAGCTCTGAGAAAATGCAAAAAAGTTGCAGAAAGGCAAGTAGGTTGATCCAGGAAAAAATCATAAAAATGACTAAGTCCTAGCCCTAGGGGCAGTCGGGACATTTGGGACAAAAAGGCCCGAACCGGCCGGCTCGGCCGAAGTAAGCACAAACAGCCCGCAAAGCAACAGGGACATCTGGGACAAAAGTACGCGGTGGACGCGAAATGCCGGTTCGACCGAGAGGAAAAAATTGGCTAACTGCTGAGAGAGACAAAGTGGGACAAGCGGGCCAAAAATGCCCGAACCGGCCGAATCGGCCGAAATGAGTCCAAAGGGGCCAAAATCAAATGGGACATCCGGGACAAATGGACGCGAAATGCCCGAACCGGCCGAAATGAGTCCAAAGGGTCCAAAATCAAATGGGACATCCGGGACAAATGGACGCGAAATGCCCGAACCGGCCGAAATGAGTCCAGAGGGTCCAAAATCAAATGGGACGTCTAGGACAAATGGACGCGAAATGCCCGAACCGGCCGAAATGAGCACAAAGCGCCCAAAATCAAATGGGACATCTGGGACAAATGGAGGTGAAGTACGCGAAGGAGCCGAAGGAGCCGAGGACCAATCAGAAGCTGCCACGTGTCCTCACAGGAGAAAAAGTCAAAAGGTCAAAGGGGCGAGTTATCGAGCGCTGAACCGAACCAATGAAATGGCGCCACGTGTCCAAGTTTAAGGGGCCCACAAGCAATTTCAAAAGGAAGGCCCGCGAAAGACGGAGGACAGAGAATTGCTCGTCCAATCAGCACGTGCCACGTGTCGTCCAGACGGTGAAGAGCGGGAAAACATTTTAAAATCTGTCTTGGTCTGCTCCGTGCCCTAAATCTTCAGATCGCCATATCTTTTGATCCAGAGCTCAGATTTCCACGTTCTTTATATCAACGGAAAGCTCATGAAATTCTCTACATGATTCTGGGGTTAATCTCGAGTTTTGGTGCAGTTTGGAGAGAGAAAATCAAGAAACGGCTCTGACGCGTGATACAACAGAAGTGACGCTTCAACAACCAGCTTTAATGCAGCAGACAGCCCGCCGTTTTGCCAGGATCCGCCGCTTATACCATAATGAGATGATTTAAAATACAACCTGGGGGTGGTTGGAGTAGATCTGACTTTCCTCTTTCTTCCTTCTCTCATTCTTCCTATATATTGTAAGGAGTGGCAAAATAAAAGTGGTTGTTCATTCTTTCTGCTCTGCCCTCCCTTCTTTTCTTCTCTAGGGTTGAAAATGGAGTTCGAGCCTCCTCCCTGCTCTGTAATGGCATTTTTGCCTTTTACTAATGGAATGATGTTCTGTGCAAACTTCTGAAGCAACAAAACGTGTTTTGTGATGCATCTGTCCATCCTTTCTCGTTTTTGCTTGTTTTCTTCTTGCCTCTCTTCATTGCGAGTATCTCGTGCATGTTTGAATGTTCATTGCAGGTTTGGAGCTGTGTTCATGGAGTTTTGGGACATTTTCTCGTGTGAAATCTATCCTTGGGCTCGTGATGCATGTGTCCATCCTTCCCATTGCTCACCTCTCTTTGTCCCATGGCGTTTTGATAGATGTTCAACATTCTCCTTCTACGGTGTATCACCGTTTTAGTGTAGGCTTTTGTTGTTTTTTTTCCTTTCTCTCTCTCTCTCTGTCTCCTTGGCATGGTTAGATTAGGATTAGATTCACTTGCCCGCACCTGGAATAGCTTGTGGCGGAGTAGTTTAGGAGCAGGAACCAGCCTTCTCTGGAGATTCCTCTCTCGGTTTTACAAGTCCCACGCTTCAAGAGAGGTTTCCATGTTGTGCAATCACACTAGATGCTCGAACATCAACCTAGAAGCCTGATGTGCGTCTAGGGTGCCTGTGATTTTGCACTAACATTACCTCAATAATTGAGGATGTAATCTCACCGATAAATGGCTACAAGGTCATTTTTGGATCTTCCCATACTACTCAAATTTGAGTGAATGGATGCAAGATGGAGAAGTTATTTTCTTCAATGGAGAATGGCTCAAGATCAAAATTCCTATAGTTTACTCTAGGGAAAATAAGGTATAATAATAAATTTAAGGAGGATATTTCCTTATATATCTTTCTAGTTCATGCAAGGCTAGCAATTTGATGAATGTGGGATAAACCCTAAAGAGGAAATACAAAGGCCATGTATGTTTAATAAATTATGTGCACTTTTTGGGAGTTGAAAGGGGGTTTAATTAATCAAAGGTGATTAATTAATAGAAGGGGTAAGCTTATAGAATATTATTAGAAGAAATTTAGTATGATTTGGGAGATTTAAGAGAGGAAATTAGTTCAATAAATGGTGATTTATTGATTTAGATTAGCGGTAGTAATTAATTAAGAATAATTAATTAACCTAGGTAGAAGCAAATGTTAATTAACAAAAGGTCATTAATCGGTATCCTGAATGATAGGAGGGATGATTAATTAACAAAACGTAATTAATTAACGATGATAGAGGGACAGTGGTGGTTCATTGATGAAGTGTCATCAATTTACGGGAAAGAGGATAATTAGTGTAATTTAAGTATTAAAATTGCTTGACCGAATTTTAGGTGTCTACAAAATCAAATGCATGTCCAATGTGATTGACCTTTTGTAAACTATTTGCTTACCATTTCATTTAATTTACTTCATTTATCATTTCATGTCTTACATGTTCTTATATAAACCTTGAAAAGTCTAGGGATATGACCCGGGTAGGTTCGTCGGCCATACAAATGAACTAACATTTTTCCAAGTGTTTTTATTACGTATTTAGATCTAGGTCTTAGAGATTTTAACCTATTTTACTCATTGAAAAAACCTATGATGTCCCTTTCCTATTTAATGGTAGCAATATAAGCTTGTTTATTTAGTAACATTGATGATAGTTGATTTATTTGATATATCTATAATTTATGGAAGGCGAATCAATACGGATTTGATCGAGGTAGGTCCCCTAGTCACAAAAACAAACTAATAATTTTCTAAGTGTTTTGATAGTAGATTTAGATTGAGATCTTAGAGATTTTAACCTAATTTATTCATTGAAATAATCTACAATGTCCCTCAAATATTCAATAGAAACACCATAGTCGTATTTTTTTTTATTAAGGGAAAATAGTTTTGAAGGGACTATACCCTGTATACAAAAGGGCTCAAAAGCCAGATAGTAAAGATGAGAGAAGCAGCCCAGAGAAGGGAAAAAAGTCAACCAAGAAAGGCTCAACAGCCAGATATTACAATATAGGTGAAAAATGGATCTAAACATACAGAGATCCAGAACAAAGAAGGCAAGATCAAAAAGAAGCCAAAAGAGAAACAGAATAAAGAGCTCCGCCAAAAAACAGCTCCAGAACCGCCCGATGACAGCCAGATCGCAGCCAAAAAATAGCAACACAACTGCCCGTTACTTGATTGCTCTGTCTATCTTGGTCTTGATGGCCTGCAGTGACATGAAAAAGGCAATAGCAGTGGCCTGAGAGGGGTCTTGCATATCAGCTTGGGAGATTGCAATGTCCCTATTCTCTTTAGGGCCCCATATGTCTTCATTGATTCCACTTAAACTGCAAACACTGTGGACATGTTGTTCAATGAAGTTATAGATGCTTTTGAGGGTAGACAGAATGCAGTCATTGCGGCTTTTAGCATTCCCTAATCTGCCATCAAGGGACTGCAGTTTCTTGAAGATTTCATCAATCACCCCCTCCTCCTCCTCACTTTGAAGGATCCTTTTACCCTTGGCTCTCTCCATGTTTTTTAGAGCCCCTTTGAGCTCTTGAATCTCCTTCTCCAATCTGTTAACCTTATCCAGCAAATCTTCTGCTTTGGGCTCCTCCACCGGCATGCTAATATGCAGAAGGTTTTCAGCTAGTTCCAAGTCCTTGTGGCTCCTTAGGACTCATTGGGAAGCAGGGATTTTAGCTTTGAGGCTCTTGCTTTTCTTGCTGGGGCCAACATCTTCATTCTTTCTTTTTAGCAGGGGTGGAGTGGGAGCAGTATGGGCAGGTGAAGGTATGAAGGAGGGAGGTGGGATAGGGTTCATGGGAGGGCAGCTGGAAAAATGGCGGTGAATCAGGAGGATAAGGCCCTGGTGTAGAGGGACAGCCCTAGAGTGATTTTGAACTTCTCTTATAGATTTCTCCAGGGAGTTAACCAGATAATGAGGAAAGCTAATAATGTTATTTCTATGAAAATGATTCAGAAAAATCAGATGCTTGTGAGGTATAGTCACATATCTTCCTTCAAGGGTAACATACCTTACCACCATTTTGGCCAGTTCATCAAAAGGTGCAGGGATCGACTCCACCTTGAGGCCAGCAGTTACGAACTCAAGATTCTCTCCCTCTTCCAGAAATTTCTTGGTTTCCACCTCCCTGTCGACCTTCTTATTGAAGAACTTTGTGCCTTCCAAGCTGAGACCCGTGATCTGAGCTATGAGCTCTTCTGTAATTTCCATTTTCATGTTACTATATTTGACAATTCTGTTCTTCCAACCCTTGGCAAATTTGATGGAGATGTCTTGGTCAAAGCCTTGAATCCTTTCAATGAAATTTGACAGGCCCCCGATTTGCAGGTACTCCCAAAGCACCGTGTTCTCTTTCCACTCAGGATTGTGGGTTGGTTCGGTTTTGCATGGCGGACCCCCCATGTTTCCTCTGTTCCTATTTCTGTTCTCAACGGTAAAAAAGCTTCCAATGTGCGGGACAGGCCGAGCGGTGATTTTGGTATTTGAATCTTTCCTTCCCGTGAAAGCCGGTTTAATTATAATGCTACACTTGTTATTATTGCCCCACTCCTCAGCTTTCCTCCGATGCCAAGAAATGATGGCAATCCAGCCCGCACAAATCGCAACAATCATCCAAATCTTTTGTGATGTCATCATCATGTACTTGGGGATCCGCACATTAGCATCTAAAATACAGCCGTTAGTCATGATTTTCACTGCCATGAAGATCAATGATGATGGCTTTATTGACATGAGCGGGCAGAACGTCCCCGCCAATCCAAGTTTGAAAGGAATTATTAACACCAAAGTTAGCCAAACTGTCGGCAACCCTGTTTCCTTCCCGATAAGTGTGGGTGATGTGAACATTAACAAAGCTTTTGCATATATCTATAGCTTCCTCAATATAATCCCTGATAGACCAACTGGGGTGTTGCTTTTTATTCAGAAGATTGATAATATTTAGAGAATCACCTTCAATTATGATATTTTGAATATTACAATCTCTGGCAAGTCTAATACCCCAAAGAGCCACCATGGCTTCAGAATAATGATTAGTCTGTCTTCCCATTCTCCTAGAAAAAGCAGCAACATAGCAGCCTCTTTGATCCCTGATGATACCCCCACCACCAGAGTCTCCGGATTGCCTTTTGAGGCCCCATCAAAATTTAATTTGTGCCAATCAGTGGGGGGTTTAATCCATCGGACTGTGTTTCGTCAAGACCATAATCGTATTTATTTAGTAGTATTGATTTGAGTTTATGTATTTGATATATCTAATATTATTATAGGGTGACTTAATATCTAAGCATATATTATTGTCTTGTATGTGCATAAGCACATGGTGGTTTTTTCCTACCTAGTAGTTCTATCTAGAGAACTCTAATGATAAAAATTTATTATGTTTATCTTATTTCCCCCTCCTAGTTGGCAATAACATGAGATCATATCCCATGAAGAGGCATAAAATCAAATCAGACACTCATTTACTCACCTAACACTCACAAAATATGCTTTATAATATATATTAAGTCTTATGCAAAGATGCCCTAAACTTCCCTAAATCAAGAGAAAACATTAGGAGTACCCTATATATAATTTTTAAGCACTCAAAACTAGGACAAGTAGACCAAGCCAATTCCAAAATATATCAAAGTAAAATCAAGCATTGCCAAGTATCTACTTATCGAGGGTAAATTCAAGGGATCTTTTCTCCGGTTTCGTCTATCTACAAGCACTCTTTATTTATACTCAATTGTAGTGCTTTATTCAAAACTAATGAAGGGTATAACCTATACCGAGTTATCTTGTTATTGTGTGTTGAGACACAAGGAAAACATAATGGGATGATATCTAGATTTGTATTCACACTTGAAAAATTACTAGGAGAATATATGGAGTTTAAGCCTCTCATTTGTGCAAAATAGTGAAACACTTGGTCAAAATAAATAAAGGGAGTTATCCATCAATATTTTTCCAACTCGACCACACACAAAACACCTTTTTGTTATCTAATTTTGTACTTGAGTACCAATGTAGGAAATTAGGCTCTATATAATTACAAGTGCATGCACAACTATTCTGAAATAAGAGAAAGTGTAGAAAGACTTTATAGAAAAGATAAAAATTCCTAGAATAGATCGGATGCTCATAATAGTACTATACACTATCACCTAATACGATTGAAGCATTAGCGCTAGTGTCGGGTTTGGCACTATCATTAGAAGGGTTGTAAAACTCACTTTTGGAGATGAAGGACACTCAAAACTAGAAAAACCTATTTGACCTAATTCTATATCTAGATTGGCGAGAGACATTAGAAAAATAATTCAACTTATCCTTTGTGTTTTAAAATATTTTAGCATGTGACTAAATTTAATATCATTTCCTTATTACATTTACATGTATTGTTAGATTTGAATTTTGGAGCATTTATTCATAAAATTTTAGTGTGCATTATTTTCATTTTACAACCTAAATTAATTAGGTAACAACACAATCACATATTGTTGTCATGTGAAATTACCACCCAAAAATTCAAAACTTGAACCATGACAACCAAGCCATAATGTGAAAACTTTCTTCAAAACCTTCCTAAATCCATCTCCTAATCAATATGTCTTCCATGTTATGATCATATTTACCTTTTATGTAATCCTTATGCATTTAATAAACATATATCAGTTTTCAAAAAGGTGTGATAATGTCAATTATTTCATTCAAAGAAAGTATAGCAGAAGACTAGTTCTCTAGCAGGCTTAGAAAGGCCAATTTTGGATTTTTCAAGGTTTTTTTACATCTTCCTGGAGGGTTATAAAAGTATCACAAACATATGGATGAGTAATTAGAGAGCCTTGAATTTTTTCGAATAATTTTAGGAATATTTAGGAAATATTTGGTGATTCAGAATAGTCTATGCAAAAGTGGGTTTTTCAAGTGTGAGGAATGAACCATCAAAATGTAAACCTGAACTTCACTAAATGATTATGGGAGCTCCGTAATGAGCTAGGATGAAAAAAATTAGGAAATGGAAATATTTAATAATCATCTACATGGTGGTAGCATCAAATTTTATCCAAGGTCTGATGGTTTCTTGAGACAGTTCAAACTTTACAGGTGTACCTCACTGTCCCGATAAAAAAGGGGCCATTTTTTGAATCTTAAATAATAACTAATGCCTTAATATTATTCCATTTTTATTTATAATGGTATTTTGAGTCATATTAATATAAAATTTCACCTCAAAATTCCATCCTGAGCTCTCGAGGTGAATATTTCACGCTTTCATGCTATTTCAGTAAACCAATGCAAAAACTAGCTTTCCAAAAGAAGTCGGGTGCCCTTTGTTAAACCTCTAGTTCATTTTTCCCCAAGGGGAGAAGAGGTACAAAAATTTTAAACCCAAGTCATTCCTTTTAACTCTTCAACCAACAATGTCCAATCAATTCAACCTAGGTTGAGTCAAAATTGAGTTAGAGAGAAGTGTGAGTGAAGGTTCCATCCTTAGTCATTTTTTCTTAGTGCCACATGTCACCACCATGCTCCAAGGAACCCTTTATCATACCTAATGTCCATTTTGTCCCCAAGGCAAAAATGGGGACAAAAAATTGTTCCCATTAGCAAGCCCCAGCTCTTGGTCATCCATGCAACCTCTTCCAGCTCCGTATGGTGCTTGTTTAGCTCCTCCATCTCACTCAAATTCACTCTAGGGTCACCACTTGTCACAATATCTCCCCAAGGTTCCATTTTTATCCCTAATTTCCCTTTTTCCATAAGGTAACAAGGGGGAAAAAAATCACCCATGAGCAAGCCCCCTCTCTTGGTCTTTCATGTGACCTCTCCCGGCTCAACAAGGTGTTTGTTTAGCTCCTCCATCTCACTCACCTTCACTCTAGGGCTACCACTTGTCTCAATATTTCTCCAAGGCACCCTTTTCTTCCCATTATATCCCTCTTGACCCTTTTCACCATGAAAACCCATATTTAAAATCCATTCAAACTCACATATGACACAGGGTTAAAGTGCGGTTTGTAAAATAGCTAAAAAGCAAAAAATAACTTGTTTTTAACTCATTTTCTCTCCACAAGTCGACCTCCCACCATATATTCTGCTAAAAACCTTTAAAACATCCATTTTTCATATATTTGTCAAAAAAATTTAGAATATCCATATCCTTGATAACCAAGATTTCTTCATATCTCATTAACTAAAAATTGAATCGCGGTGAAATTTTGCAAAGTGGCTCTCGAACGCCTTTGGGATGTGTGTGATAAAAAATTAATCTATGACCTATATTTTTATACATAAAACTAATATATCAAACCCTAAAAGTTACTTTTTACATTTCTAAGAGTTCTAGTAGATGAAAAATAGTGAAAATTAGAGCACGGGATCCCAGTGCAGAGATGAACACAGTGAAGGTGGTTTCATTGCAATATAACACTAGTAAAATAACTTTATAAAAATATAATATTCTCTAAACAATAAGGTGATAAAAATAGTAAGTTTCCTAAAACTACAAATGCTCAACTTTCATAGTATCAAAAACTAGTGAGAAACATCAAACAAGGTAAATCGGACAACTTTCTAAAAATAGCAAGTTTGGAAAAAGCAAATGCCTAAAAATGGAAACTTTATAAAAATGAAAAATCATCATCATTAGAATTATTCTAAGTGTTTTAGGAGCTTCATAGAACAAGGGTTGTACAAAATTGATAAAAATTCCCAAAATAGCAACTCCCGACCCCACTTTGTTAAAAATAGAAAGTTTCTTATTTGAGCCCATAAAGTTACATGTAGCTCTTTTCACTCATTTTGATTCTTTTTCCATCACCATGAGTTTGGGAGGATGTTTTTATTTCAAAAATTAAATTAACCCTCCAAAATCTTTCAAGGGATCCTAAAGAATCATTTTGGTCATGTTCGTGTCAAGGAGCATATCATAGCACATCAAGGTGTAAAGGTGAAACCAGAACATTTTGAGTTCAAAAAAGAGTTTGAAAAGAGTCAATAGATTTATTAAAATTCCAAATCATCAATAATCTCATTATGATAAAGAATAGAAGTCATATCAAGAAATGCATACCTCATGAAGTATTTATAAACACTTGATCCAAGCTTGATAAAGCAAGCTCACATATTGCAAGTCGAGGAAGCAAAATTTGTGGTGTCTCGGTGAAATTTGGAGGAAAAAACATGAAACTCATAATCAAACCACATCTAGGGGTTAATCCTCCCATCTAGAGGAGAAATTTTGTTTCCACAAGGAGAAAATTGAGTAACGAAGTCAAAATGTTACAGGCATGTTTCCACCCAAGTAACATCTTGGTCGAGGGAGTCAATTGTGAAGTGGGAAAGTGTGTCATCATGATAAAAATGAAATGGTAGATTCATGGAGAAAATCAAAGTTATTTATTCATACTATCCAGGTACTAAAACCATCAAGTGTGAATAATTAGGGAATCATCTTCTCCCACCGAAAATGGTTGAGCAAGAAGGCATATAAGCATCCCAAGTCTAAATTTCATTCAAGAATTAATCTAGAGTAAAATAGGTAAGATTTGTGTGGGGAACTTGGTATGTAAGAATCAATAAATCATATCATAACAATTGTATGAGCACTAAGTGTTTTTAAACATTCAGTCAAAGACACAGTAGTGTGTTTATTTCTCAAAGGAAGGAACATTGCAATAAAATGTCACTTTGGTGCCATCAAGGGCCATCGAGCAATAATTTTTGAAAAAAATATGACGAAGAGAGGGCGCATTGAGGTTCCCTATTCTAGGAAGCTTCATAATAAAGTGAGATTCATTAAAATCCCATAGAGCTCTTGATCCAGGTAAGATTGATCCATTCCAGCCTCCCATCCTTCATCAACATTCAAGTATGTTTTCCTTGGTGGAAAAACCTTCCCATAATGAGAAAAATGTTATCCCTCATTAAGCTCATGAATATGTCCATGTGGCTAACATCACATCTACTCCAGAAGATACATTCCCATGGATCCAATAATTTATCGTACTCGAACCAAGGACAACTCAACAAGTTGCAATACCTAACCTTGGATTCATTATAAAGATCTAGAAGACTAAAATAGGTAAGAAGGCACAGGTAACTTCCCACTTTTTCAATGGAGTTTTTGGTAATTATTATTTGGAGGTTTCTCAACCAAAAGTTACAAAACTTTTAGATAAAATGACCCATGAGTACTATGAGTTGACCCGCATCTCATTGGGTCAAGCTATGCTTAAAGGTGATGCTCATTTATTCAAGTAATCCTCTACCCACATACTTTCTTGAAATGAGGAGTACAAGATAATAATTGAGCAACGGGAAGGGCATGTGATATCTCTCACTACCTACATTCAACCTTTCTTTGATCTTAATATAAAACCACCTCTTCCTATGGAATGCGTTTATCTTATCATGTAGATTCAACCCCGAGATGATCAAGAAGGCACAAGGGCATATGATGCAAGGAAAATTTAGTGATAAATGGATTTGAGAAGATTCTTAAAAAAGGAAAGGATTTGTTCTGGATGTTCTCTCTCTATTCAGGTATGTTCTCGTAACTATTTCAAAAGTGAAGAAAATAAGGAAAAATTTGAAAAAAAAAAAAATCCATTGGGATGAGGTGTTCCCACTTGTGTGCGAAATTATTTACCTCGACTCACACACTCTTGTGAGTAGGATTGTGTTTGCACATGTCTATGAAAACTCATTCCTTATTTAGATCCACATAATGAATGTGAGATATGACGTGATGGAAGATGTCATCTCCGAAATTGATTCTAGTGAACAACATCAGATCATTCAACCCCTTCTCTCTCTCTCCTCCTTTTTCTATGTTTTAACTTCTCATTAAGAATGTAATTTTTGTTATTTTATCCTATTCATTTAAGTGATCCTTAATTGAACATTGTTGAAGATCCTTCTCCATGATGGTCATGGATCACACATTTGGGCCTTGTATGTTTTCTTCATTTGTATGTTGTTGAAGATCCTTCTCCATGGTCGTGGATCACATTTGGGCCTTGTATCATTTCCAAATTCTTTTTCCTTAAAGAAAAATTCAATTATGGGTGCAAATGGTGATTTCCCTACATTTTACAATTTGATGGGTGTGTTTTCCCATCAAATTATATCTCAACATCTTCAGCTACGTGGTCTCTTTTGATTGGATGAGGCACGTCAAGTCTATTTTATAACTTGTAACTTTTTTGCTATGTTTGCAAAAAGATCAATTTGGCCCCATGGCCCCATTGAGTTTTGATTGGCAATCAAATTTATAAAGGTGGAGAAAATTTCTCTTTTTTCCCTAAAGGTGTATACGTGTTCATTTTTAATTGGTTGCAGCCCAGCGGGTCTTTTTAGTGAAATTTTCCACTTTGGTCACATTTGTAAAAATGCCAAATTGGCCCGCTAGGCCCCGATAGTCTCGATTGGTTATTTACAAATATGAAGCAAGGGGGAAAAGTCTTACTTTAACCCTAAAGATGGACACATGGCCATTTTTCAAATTTATACAAAAGTGGGAAGGCGGGTTGGTGGAACATTTTGAAGTTTTTTTCCCTTTTTTAAAAAGGAGTAAAGTTATAAATTGATCCTCAACCCCTGATAGGGATAGAGTGATGTCACATGTTTGAAGTCAGCATTTGAAAATTCAAATCAAAGGAGAGGGTGGTGAAACCGGGAGAAATTTGGAAATTTTTGCTTTATTATGAAAAAGGGATAAAGTATAAAAGTGAAGCGCGGCCCCACCAGGAAACAAATGAATCCTACATTGAAAATTCAAAGGCAGGGAAGCGGGTCACTGGAGGAAAATTGGAAATTTTTCCTTTTTTTTAAAAAGGGTAAAATTTGCATAAATGAGCCGCGACTCCATCAAAGGCCCAGATTAAGCCACGTGTCAAGCCTATATTTCAAAGGTGGAGGGGTGGGGAAAATGTGAAAATTATGCATTTTCTCCAAAAGTCATAAAATGCAAAAGGCACCCCAGGCCATTTCAGCTCTAATCTTCCACGTGGATGGCTCTAATTTAAAGTTGTGAAAGGGAAGAATCAATGGTTATGGCAGTGCGATGCATCTGGTTTTTCCACCATTAACATTTCCATGACTTCAGGGGATGTAAATATGCATCGTTTTTCATGGTGAATCTGAATGATTTCTTGTCATTTCTATCAAGCAAAGTGTAATTGAAGTGTTTTGGAGCTTGAATTTGTGAATCGAGGAAGTGCAAGAGTTGATATTTTGAAACAGAGTTACTCGGGCACCTATAAAAAATGAATTTCCAGATCCAATAGAGAAAATTGTAGAGGAAAGAATGAGGAGAAGGAAGCTATAGGTGTAAAGGATGAAAACATGTTTCCAGAGGAGATGACTGGATGCCCCAATTAAAACAATGATGGAAATATCTGAAATGATTCACCTTTTGAACACCTGGCAACTTTTTGTTGTAAATTTGTTAAACATCACTTTCTAGAAATCATGATCAAATATGTAACAAACAAAGGTTCCTTGAATATTTTTTTGGGGGGGAAAGCTTTAATGTAAATGAGTGTTATAAAGGGCATGAGTTAGTCATGCAAATGGTCGGGGGTTAATTTTTAAGAAAATTTGAGAAATCCCATCTTCCTGAGAGACCATCTGAGAAACCTGTTAATCTCTTATGTTTTAGATTTGATCATGTCAAGTTGGTTGCAAGTGTACAACCATTGACAAGCTCTGAGATTGTTCAAGAAACCTTCCCTGCTGATGAATCTAATCAACTTTGAATTAATCTGTGTTAATCTTGGGAAAATTTGTCTGCTTTATTTCAGAATGTCTACAAATAGTATTTCTTGTTCCTATTGCAATCTTATATTATAATCTCTCTGAATCACACAAGATCTCATCCCTTTGATGGTTTAGTGGCATTTGCAATTTCATTATGAGAAGAGCCTTCATCTGGTAATGAAATAAACAATTTAAAATCACTTTACTCTCATTTGTTGATAAAGGTTGTTTGTAAGTCTTTGAGTGTATCTTAGATGTGATGAACCAGAGATTGATAATGTTTAATTGAGCCTTTTAACTCGAGCCTTCATGTTAAATTCTTGGAGATTGTGTGAAACCATGTACAAATATGGGCCTCCATTGATGCACACCTTCTAGTTAAAGGAATATTTTAGCTATTCTGAAGCATTTGTCATTTAGTTTTCCAATTGTTGTGAAGGTTCTCAAAGATCGGGAAAATCAAGTTTATCTTGCTTAATCTCCCACAAAAATTATTCAAAAACAATGAATCCTACCTGAACTACCCCTGTTTTCCTTGTATGTCCACAAATGAATAAATTCTACTACAAAAAATATAAAAGCAATCAAGATTCCATAATGTCTTTAGTAACCTTAACCTTGTTTAGAAAATATCACCATTCTTTAGAAGTGACAACTCGTGAGAGTTAAATTGTGGTGCATTGATCATATTTTCTCAAGGTTTCCTTTCAAATTTGTGCAAAGAAGGATATCTTCATTCTCCTTCACCAACAAGAGGTTACAAAATGGGTCCTCTCACCTTGGTTAAAAGGCACAACCTAAAGTAGTGAGGATAGATCAAATCCTTTTGAAGGTGTTATCCATTTCTCCAACATCTGAGTGACAAAGAGCCAGTTGAATCACCTCCCAACTATAAAATGACATACATGATGATTTATCTATCTCTATGCTTCTTGTTAAATATGTGATGATGCTCAGCTTGCAAAGGAGAATCAAGGAGATGGTGCCATTTGGATACCAACACCAGATTGGCACCATTTCGGGATTATTTGAACACTAGGGACATGACCATTTTTTTGTGATTATTTGCATTCGGGAAGTTTAAACACCATAAAAATACACACATATAGACCTTGGTAAATGCTTCTTACAAATTTTAAAGTACAAATACGTTGTTGAAACATCATCTTATGTCTAGATTTGTAAGAATCGAGAAAAGTTACAAGTTTTGTGTGTAATATTTCTAGTTTAGTTGGTTTTTGCACTAAGTTTACATCATCAATGTTAAATATGGTAAAGGAAGGTCAGATCTATGAAGATTTGCATGAATTTAGTGTTGATAGACATTTGATAGATCAATTTTAGTGCATTTTGCACAACTAAGGTGAAAATCCTTAGTGGTGACTCCGTGTTGAATTAATTTTTGATAAATGCCGTGTCTTAACCTCTGTCAATTGAAATTTATCACTAATCTTTGCAAATATGGAAGGAAGAAGATATTTCTTCATTAAAGACCCTACTAGAAGGTTGTTTCAGAATTGGGAAAGACAAATTTTGAAGGAAGAAGAATCTAGAAAGTTGTTGGAGATTAGAAATCAAGAAAAGAGTTATCAATTGTGGAAACTGATCAACCTTGTCATTGAAGATTTCCATACTTCCTCAAGTGCTTCTGAATCAAGTAGTCTTTTTGTAGATTGGAATTCTCCATCTAGAGAGGGTCCTTCATTTGTATTTGAAAATTTTGTGTCTCATTTGTCCCTGTGTTTTCCAAAGCTGATAGGATCTTCCAAGAAACAGAGTTTTTAGAGAACATTCATTCGAAAATTGCATTCATGTGCCCCACAGACCCCTCACTCCTCATCATTTTGTATCTCTGTACAAATTCACCACCTCAAAACAACATGGCCTAGCCCCCACCCAGACCTCCATTTGTTGTTAATACCTTTGGTCCTATAAATTTTAGAGGTATGGATGGATATCCAAATGTTGTGCCCAAGATGTTAGAAATAGATTGCCTAAATTTCAAGGAAATAATGTTATTACTGGTGATCAACACTTAAATCTTTTTTCAATATGATGGAAAAGATTTGAGATCAAATTTGAGGATGTGTACATAAAATTGTTTATTCATACTCTAGAGGAGGATGCATGGGACTGGTATAAATATTTTCCTAGAAAAACTCCATTGATTCATGGACAGAAATGAAGAATGCTTTTAGATTGCAGTATGGAGATAAAACAGACCCTAGGTTTCTTTTATCAAAATTTGAAAATATTAAGAAGAATCCTAATGAATCTATTCATGATTTCAATACAAGATTCAACAAAACATTGAGAATATTTCCTGTAAACTTAAGGCCATGTGATGAATCTTGTCTGATAAAGTATTCTGATGCATTTGACAAAAAGGTAGCATATTATTTAAGGGACAAAAACCCAGGAACTTTGAGGCAGGCCTTTACCATGGCTTTGCAGATTGAAAACAACATTAAAGAAATTGGTAAACCTCCTAAGAGAGAAGGCATCAAATTGATAAATCTAGAGAAGCCTCAATCAAACAAGGTTGTTGATCTAGAGGAGGTTGTAAAAACTCTGGCCGGAGCTGTTAAAGAAATATCTTACAAGTTAGCTAGAGCAGAGAAAGGAATTGGACAAAGTTCCCAAGGTCATCATAAAGCACAAGGTCAAGAAATATTTGCAAATCATCCTAGGGGTGATCAAGAGATGATGATGAAGAGGAAAAGGACCCATGGGGTCAGAAATAGACATCCCCAAGCCCATGAAAATAGAATCGTGCCTGATCCTTTGACTGCCAGAGTTGCTTTGTGTGGAAGAAGCCAATGAAATTGAGTGGTGTGATAGATGTTTCTTGCCACATGCCCCATGTGATGAAGACAAATAAGTTGAGGAAGTTGATGATGACACTGATGATGATGTGTGCATGATGGGGTGCTCTACAAGCTCACAAAAGGAAACTTTGATTGAATTAATCAGTGCCAGAACTGCTGCATAGATTTTGGGATTGCATTCACCGGGTATTACCCCTTCCTCCCTCTCATACTTTTGAAATAGATATGGTACAAGATTTTGAATTTCCTAATAATGATTTTGAATACTTAAGGGCATTAATGATTAAAAAGTATGATGGAGGAATCCCTTCTGAGGAGGATATAAGTTGTTAATGAATGTTGTGGTTGCCCAAAAAAAAATATAACACTAGGAGTAAAGTTGTCAAAGGGGTAGGCCTCAAGCCAAACCAAAAACTCTAGTTCTCACCAATATCCCAAAAGAAACTCCTAAGAAAGATACATCTGGAAAAGGCCTTGTTTCCCCAAACAAAACTGGTATCCCTACCCATGCTCAGACCATGAAAAATCCTTTTTTGTCAGATGATTTTGTTAGTCTTCCTCCAAATGTTGCCTTTCCCAAATACGTTCCTTATGACATTGCCCAAGTCTTGAGTAGATCAAGATTTTTGTTCCAATTGTTGAGCTACTTAGGATTCCTGAGCACAAGAAAAGGGCCTTTGAGTATTTGGGATTGAAAGAAGAAAAGATTACCCAAGGTAGAAATGTAAACAATGTTGAGACTCCTCCTACCATTGCAGAGAGTTGGAAAACCCCAAGTACTGGAAGAACTAGGTGAGCCACCTAAAGTATATTTGGGAACATCCTTGGTTGAGTCCCAGCTGAATGTAGATCCATTTTTCACTACTCTGATTATTAGGGATAGGTTGTTACACAATTGTATGTTTGATTCTGGAGCATCATGCAATGTTATGCCTCTTGAGGTCATGAATGAATTAGATATCAAAGTGACATAGCTTATGGGAAGTGCACTGCCATGGATTCCAGAGAGGTGTCAGTGGTTGGATGTGTCAAGGGTTTGATAGTGCAACTTGCAACCTACCCAGGAAAGAACTTAAAACTAGATGTTGTTATTGTTGATTGCCCTACCAAATGGGGAATGTTGTTATCAAGAAAATGGGCTGCTAGTGTGGGTGGGAGTGTGCAAATGGATATGTCTTTTGCCACTATACCTATTGAGGGAAGCCTTGTAAAGTTTTATGGTGAAAAGAAGATGTTACATCTCATTGAGGATCCCAATAATGCTTCCTATGAAGTGTTATACACTAACATTGATGTTGATAACTTTGTTGGATTTGCTGATGGTAAAGAGCACAAAATTGATCAATGCAAGTCTCTTAAACAAGTAGGTTCTCCTTGGACTTTGTTGTTTGATGGGGCTTGCTCTAAATTTGGAAATGGTGTTGGTATTTTTTTGATATCTCTAGGCCAGGAAGAGTTTGTTTTTTCTTTTAAACTCAACTTTGAGTGCACTAACAATATTGTAGAATATGAAGCATTGTTATTGGGTTTAAGAATTGCTTGGAAATATGGTGTTAGAGACATCATTGTTAAAGGAGATTTAGAGCTAATTGTCAAGCAGGTTAGAAAACTATATGCAACAAAAAATCAGAGAATGAAGCAGTATAAGCATGCAGTCTGGGATTTCATTGAAATGTTTGACTCCTTCAACATAATACATCACGATAGGAAGTACAATACTCTAGCAGAAAAATTGGCCGTATTGGGGTCCAGATTTGAAAATTGTATTGTATCCCCTATTGTGAGTATAATATTGAGATATTAACTAGGCCATATGTTCCTGACAATGTTAAACACTGGAAAGTGTTCGAAGATGATGCCCAGGTGCAAAGGTTTTTACAAAACCAAGGAGAATTTTTGATCAACGTATAGATTGGGAGCCAATGGTTTGTGTGGTTGATGGAAAGGAGACTTTATTTGGAAAAGACATCATTCAGTTGAAGACTAATACTATTCCCAGAGGTTTGGTAGCACTTGAATCAAACTTTGATAATGTTGATTGCATTGTCAACAGACACATGTCAGCCTTGAGGGATGTTGAAGAGCACATGACCTGGGCATGAAGGATAAACCACGTAAGATCTAGCTAGGTAGAAATTTGAGCAAGGAAGAAAAGTAGTCGTATGTCCAATTGTTGAAGAAATACCAGACTTGCTTAGCATGGTCTTATTCTGAACTAAAATCATATAGAGAGGATCTTTTCCAACACAAAATTCCCTTGGAAGCTTCTGCCAAGCCATTTAGGTAGAAATAGAGGCCGATCAATCCACTCCTTTCCCTAAAGATGCAAGAAGAATTGAAAAATTTGAGGGATGGAGGAATCATACAGCCCACAAGGTACTCATCATGGGTTGCAAACTTGGTACTATGTCAGAAAGAAGAATGGAGATATAAGGTTGTGTGTGGACTTTAGAAACTTGAATAGAGCATCAATGAAGGATAACTACCCTCTGCCAAATATGGACAATATGTTACAATTGGTTACTGGTTCGAATTGTTATCCACCTTGGATGGTTTTTCTGGATATAACCAAGTAGTTGTGAAGGAATCAGAGTGAATCAAGACTACCTTTACCACTCCTTGGGGAACATATGTATATGTCAGAATGCCTTTTGGTCTAATGAATGTTGGAGCCACTTTCCAAAGAGAAATGGATGTAGCTTTCTCTAGCTATATTAATGATTTCATTGTTGTATATCAAGATGATGTGATTGTTTTCTCCAGAAAAAGGAGTGACCACCTACAACACTTAGAAAAAATGTTGTTAAGATGCAGGGAGTATGGTATTTCACTAAATCCCAAGAAGTGCCATTTTGGAGTTTAGAAAGCAAAGCTTCTTGGACACATTGTGTCAAAGGAAGGGGTCATGATTGATCCTGAAAGGGTAGAAGCCATCAACAAAGTCCCTATTCCAAGAACCAAGAAGGGAATTCAATCCTTTTTTGGGCAAGATTAATTTTATTAGGAGATTTATCTCCAACTTTTGTTGAACTAACTATCCCAATCACTAAGCATGCTAAAGAAAGATCAAAGTATCAAATGGGAAGAAGCAAGCTATTCAAGATTTTTTTGGGATCAAAGAAGCATTAAAGAATGCCCCTATTTTTAGCAGCTCTAGATTATAAGAAGGCTTTCCAAATGTTTTCTTTTGCTTCAGAAAGTACTATTGCATCTGTGTTGTTGCAGAAGGATGATGAGGGAGCTGAAAGACCAATTGCCTTTTTCAGTAAGGCATTACAAGGAGCTGAGCTAAAGTATACTATCATGGAGAAGTAGGCATTTTCTTTGGTAAAAGCAAACAAAGGTCTTTAGGCCATATATTTTGAGTTCCAAAGTCATTTCTTATGTTCCCATGCCATGGTGAAAGATATCCTATCAGAAATGGAGGTTTCAAGCAAGAGATGTCGATGGGTAAACAAATTGCAAGAGTATGATATGGACATCCAAACAACAAAATTGGTCAGAGGTTTGGGCTAGAAAAACTTATGGCAGAGAGAAATCTGTAGACAATTGAGGTAAATGAAGTTGAAGAAGAAAGGTTGAATGTCCTTGAAAAATGATAAATTTTAAATGGTACAAGGACATCATTTTTATCTCAAACATCTACAGTGCCTTGAACATTTGAGCAAGAATCAGAAAAGAGCACTTAAGTTAGCTTCCCAAAAATATGTCATTACTGATTTTGGGTTAGCTTGGAAGAACCCTGAGGGAGTTCTCTTAAGATGCATTACTGAAGATGAAGCCCCTAAAATAATTTTGATCTCCATGGAGGATTTTTGTGGGGGAATTTTGCTGGAAGAGTCACACTCATAAGATCTTAAGGGTTGGTTATTGGTGGCCAACTCTTTTCAAAGATACAACTCTATTGGTAAGAAAATGTGAAAGTTTCCAATGCTTTTCTAGAAGACTGAAAGCTTCAGGCTCCCTTCCTTTGCAGCCTATATCAATTGAAGCCCCATTTAGGCAATGGGGAATGGACTTCATTGGTGAGATTTCAGATCCTTCAAGTGCTAGCCATAAGTGGATTTTAGTAGCCATTGATTACTTCACCAAGTGGGTGGAGGCAATCCCCACCAAGAAATCAACTCACCAAATTGTCATGGATTTCATTCTGAATCATATCATTTGCAGGTTTGGAGTGCTACTAAGATAGTTGCTGATAATTCCATGAGCTTCTAGAGCTAAACCTTTGGTGGCCATGTGCCATGAATATGGGATCAATTTGACATATGCTTCTAATTATAATCCCTAAGGAAATGGACAAGAAGAGTCCAACAATAAAAATTTGTTGAAGATAATTAGAAGAACTTTGGAGTTGAACAAAAGGAAGTGGGGTGAGCAGTTGAAGTTTTTTATTTGGGCTAATGATGAATCATTAAAAATGAGCTACTGGAAAAATCCCATTTGAGTTGGTGTATGGAACTCAAGCTCTGTTTCCCCTACATATGCAATTGTCTTCATTTCAATTTCTTCAACAACTGGAAGATCAAGAGGTTAGTCCCTATGATGCTCACATCAATCAAATTGTTGAGTTAGATGAAGAAAGAAGGGCATCCCATCAGAGGCATGTAAAATTTAGAGAGAAATTGAAGAATTTGTTTGATAAGAAGGTGACTCCAAGATTTTAGTGTGGGAGATCTTGTGTTATTGTGGGATAGTAAGCACGAGGATAAGGGAAAACATGGAAATTTTGATGCATTGTGGATGGGCCCTTATTCAATTGACATTCAAATTGGTGAACATACCTTCTTCTTAAAATACCTAGATGGGGAATTTCTTGAATTTCCTGTTAATGGAAGGCATTTGAAACATTTCCTTGATTGATTTCTCATAATCGAGGTATGCACCATTGTATAGTGTAAAGTCTTGGGTTTTTTGTTCTGTTTTTGTGTTTTGTGGTTTTGGTTTTCCTTGGTCCTTAGCGGCCATTTTTGTTGGTTTCTCAGTTTGTTCTGGAGGGTTGGCTTGTGACTCCATTTGCCCAATGGTTTATTTTTGGCACTTGGTCTATTATTTGTTCTTGTGGCACTCGTTGGGAGTGCCCATCCCGAGTCGGAGCCGATGTTGGTGCTCGATTTGATCGTGCCCTAGTTTTCCCTCAAAATTATTCAATCTATGGGCTCTATTGTATTTTCTATTTCCTTGAATGGATGCGTGAAAGGTTTTCTTCATTTGTATGTTATTGAAGATCCTTCTCCATGGTCATGGATCACATTTGGGCCTTGTATCATTTCAAATTCTTTTTTCCTTAAAGAAAAATTCAATTATAGGTGCAAATGGTGATTTCCTTGCATTTTACGATTTGATGGTGTGTTTTCCCCATCAAATTATATCTCAACATCTTCAGCTACGTGGTCTCTTTTGATTGGATGAGGCACGTCGGGTCTATTTTATAACTTGTAATTTTTTTGCTATGTTTGCAAAAAGATCAATTTGGCCCCGTGGCCCCATTGAGTTCTGATTGGCCAGTCAAATTTATTAAAGATGGCATGAATTTCTCTTTTTTCCCCGAAGGTGTATACGTGTTCATTTTTAATTGGTTGTGGCTCGGTGGGTCTTTTTGGTGAAATTTTCCACTTTGTCACATTTGTAAAAATACCAAATTGGCCCCATAGCCCGATAGTCTCTGATTGGCTATTTAGCAAATATGAAGCAATAAGGAAAAAGTCTTACTTTGACCCCGAAGATGGACACATGGTCATTTTTCAAGTTATAAATGGGAAGGTGGATCGGTGGAACATTTTGAATTTTTTTGTCTTTTTTGTGAAAAAGGAGCAAAGTTATAAATTGATCCGCATGACCCTGTTGCAAAGTGGGGGAGTGATGTCACATGTTTGAGTCAAAGCATTGAAAATTCAAATCGGGAGGGTGAGCACCGGAGAAATTTGGAACTTTTTTCTTTATTATGAAAAAGGGATAAAGTATAAAAGTGAAGCATGGCCCCACCAGGAAACAAATGAAGTTTGCATTGAAAATTCAAAGGTGGGGAAGCAGGTCGCCAGAGGAAAATTGGAAATTTTTCCTTTTTTAAAAAAGGGTAAAATTGCATAAATAATCCGTAACTCCATCAAAGGCCCAGATTAAGCCACGTGTCGAGCCCGTATTTCAAAGGCGAGGGGGTGGGGAAAAATGTGAAATTGCGTATTTTCTCCAAAAGTCATAAAATTCAAAAGGCACCCCAGGCCCATTTCGGCTCTAATATTCCACGTGGATGGCTCTAATTTAAATTTTTGAAAGGGAAGAATCAATGGTTATGACGTGATGCATCTGGTTTTTTTGCCATTAACATTCCACGACTTTAGGGATGCAAATACATCATCATTTTCATGGTGAATCTGAATGATTTCTTGTTGTTTCTATTAGCAAAGTGTAATTGAAGTGTTGTGGAGCTCGAATTTGTGAATCTAAGGAAGTGCAAGAGTTGATATTTTGAAACAGAGTTACTCGGGCACCTGCAGAAAATAAATTGCTAGATCCAGTAGAGAAAATTACAGAGGAAAGAATGAGGAGAAGGAAGTTATAGGCACAAAGGATGAAAAAAAAATTGAGAGGAGATGACTAGATGCCCGGTTAAAACAATGATGGAAATATCTAAAATGATTCACCTTTTGAACACAAAACTTTTTGTTGTAAATCATTAAACATCACTTTATGGAAATCATGATCAAATATGTAACAAAAAAATGTTCCTCGAATATTTTTTGTTTGAGGAGGAATATTTAATGTAAATGAGTGCTATAAAGGGCATGAGTTAGTCATGCAAATTGTTGGGGGTTAATTTGTGTGAAAAGAGAAACCCATCTTCGAGAGACCATCTCGAAAACATGTTAATCTCTTATGTTTTAGATTTGATCATGTCAAGTTGGTTGCAAGTGTATATCCATTGAAAAGCTCTGAGATTTTTCAAGAAACCTTCCCCTGCTAATGAATCTAATCAACTTCGAATTAATCTTTGTTAATCTTGGGCAAATTTGTGTCTGCTTTATTTAGAATGTCTACAAATAGTATTTCTTGTTCCTATTGCAATCTTATATTATAATCTCTCTTAATCACACAAGATCTCATCCCTTTGATGGTTTAGTGGCATTTGCAATTTCATTATGAGAAGAGACTTCATCTGGTAATAAAATAAACAATTTAAAATCACTTTACTCTCATTTGTTGACAGAGGTTGTTTGTAAGTCTTTGAGTGTATCTTAGACGTGATGAACCAGAGATTGATAATGTTTAATTCTTGGAGATTGTGTAAAAGCGTGAAAATATGGGACTCCATTGATGCACACCTTTTGGTTGAAGGAATATTTTAGCTATTCGAAGCATTCTGTCATTTATTTTTCCAATTTTTGTGAAGGTTGATGGGTGTCATCATTCCCTTCATTTAATCAACTTCTTGTTAATGTCATATCAAACCAGGCGTGTGTGTAAAGTTATATGCAACAAGAGTACTTTAACTTAACCGATCTAGTGGTCGATTGTAGCTATTTTTTTGTATTTTCTGGGGATCTCTTTAATGTCTTAAGGACTTCTTGGTAAAACCTGATTTAAATCAAACTATGAAAACTTGTTGAAATTAAAACACACTGAAAGCTTTGCTAAAAGGAAACACACCGTGCGAGAATGGAAACACACTTGTTGTTGGAAAATAAACACTTGCTTCGAAAGTAAACACACTTACTTTTGGAAATAAACACACTCAAATTAAAGTTATTGAAAAAAATTGCAAGAAATATAAAGATTTATCTAAACACCATAGAACAAGTATACAACATAGTTTAACTGAAAGAAATAAAGCAATACAAAATTAACAAATCTAAGCTATTTGTTGAAGAAATATAAATACCAAATAAATGAATATCCGGGTCCTTTGGGAGTGGGCCCTTGCTTCTCCTCGAATCGGGATTTAATAATTCATAATTCTCTCAAATCAGAATGGCTATTTTATTGATAAAAACATTCAGTATTACAAAATGTACTGGATCTGGGTACTTAGTCTATTTCTTTTCTCTGTTCTATATCTATCTCATTCTATATCTCTATCTTCTATATTATATTATCTATCTACTGCAGTCTACTTTTATATACATTTTAAAATCACAGTTGTCTTAATTATTTTGATGAAATCGAATCATGCCTGAGAATAGTGTTGATTCGGATGGCGGTTGATCAGATAGCTGTAGGATAACTCTCCCTAGATCTGCATTTAGAAATCTTCTCATCCTTCATGATTGAAAGGGTTGTAGATGCAAAATATCTGGATGTGGTTTAAAATAGATAACTCCCATTGGTTTTAAAACTTTGGAGAAGTTCCAGAACCATAGGAAATTGTTAAGAACCAAAACCTGTGAGAGATTCGGAGTTGTCCCCAGGAGTTCCAGAACTAAGTCCAAAAATTCGAAACTAAATACTGGAGTTCCGGAACTAAATGATGACTGTGTGATGGAGTTCGGAACTAGCTTGGAAGTTCCAGAACTAAGCTATGTAGGAATAGATGCTATCAAAAACATAATGAACACCACCTGCTTCATTTCCTTGACTAATTAGACCTGCTTTATTACAAAACTGAATTTAAACACACACTATGTCAGGAATTTTAGAACTTTTAACATTAGGATCACAATCAATCAAAAGATAGATAGTTACATCCTAACTCATATCAGATCAACTAAAAGTCACACAATATGATCAAACTTAATCAAAATGAGAGTAAGATGAGATCATATATTATGCATTAATCGGACATATTCGGCCTCATCATTTCCCTCAAAGTTACTTGTTTGTAAGTTCCTTTACAAAATCATTCTTCAAAAGTGGGATCATATGTTCTGCATTCCATTTGATTGCTCAGATCAAATGGCTGAAACTAGATTTTCCAATGCTTAAGCTCAGATGTACTGTACCCAGCTCCTTTTTCTATTTTCCTCTCCCACTTTTCAAATTCAGTAGGGTCTTGAGGTTCTCTGTTCTTCCAAGGAGACATGGGGGTGAGAAGTAGAGGTGGCCTTATTTGCATTCCCATCCAGATTTGGCCATAGGTTTCATTGACTTGGGGAATTATTGTGCATAATTTTTGGCCCTCTCTAAACTCCAGATCAGATTTGTAGGGGAAATTACTTCCCTTCTTTTCAAAGAAACAGTAAGGATTTCCCACCTCTTTGAGCATCCTTCATAAATATCTTCAAATATTTCCTCCTCATAGGAGGTGAAGGCATCAATACTCTTTACAGAATGGCAAGGTAATGTGTCTTGAATCTCCTATCAAAGGCATGAGTTCTAAAATGTGTGAGGAAGGCAGAAGGTTTACCATAGTGAGCTCTCATACAGAGGCTTGTTGAGATGGATTTCAATAAAAATTCAGATTCTCTTTCCTTCCATGTAATCTGGTTTTACAAAAGAGAGACAAATGCATTGAGCTGGCTCTCCCTTACATATAAGTTAATCATAAATCCTATGTTTTTCTCTAGCAAATAATTACAAAGATAAAATTCACACAGGATATTTTTCTACTCAGGGATGGATAGAGAGTAAGCTACCATGAATTCAGATTCATCTTGTAGTTCATGTGGAATCCCACATGCAATTCTTGACAGCTGCCAGTGAATGAACTACTCTTCCAAAAACATATTATATGCAGGAGAAGGCCTCCTGTAGGAAAGCAATTTCTCACTCATAATACAGACCATATGAATTTTGGAAAGACATTTATATTTATTTCCTTCCTCCTTATAAAATTTTTCTTCCCATTCCTTTCTTGCCTTCATCTCTTCCTCCATCTTGGTCTTTAATTCTTCATTTGATGTTTTGGCTTCTCTGAGCTCTCTGCAAATATCATCCCATAGTTGTTTGAGTGGAAAATAGGTCAACTCAATCTGTGCAGAGGTTATGGACACAACACTCTATTTTCTGGAAGTCTGGAATTCTTCCTCTTTTTCTATCAGCTACTTCTTGGTTATTGATAACTCCTCAATCCTAGCTACAAGCTGAGTTGTTAGCTCATCAATGAGTGTTTCCCTTTGTTCCAATTTAAGTTTGAGGAAGTCCAATTCCTCATCTTTTCTCTGATAATGAGCTCTGCTCTAGACAAGAATAGAGCATGTTTAACTTGTTGTCTTTCCTCTTCCTTGAAATTATTTGAGGAGTTGGGCATTCTTCCTCTATTAAAGGAAATTTTCCTTTTCTTATCCTAGATGCCAACTCTTCTTCTTCATGTGGCACTGTTGATGGTTCAGCCAACTCCTAAAAATCTTGATCTTCAAATCTCTCTTCTCCTCTGTCCATTTCAGCATGACTTGGCTCAGGTGGAGTCATGGCCATCTTTGCCCAAAATGTGCAGCTGCGTCTTCCATCCTTTCCTGCTCACTCCTTCCTTCTGGAGTTCCCTTGACCTCTTATGAATTTTTCTTATCTGGGGAAGTTCAACATGCTCAGTAGTGAATTTCCCTCTAGAAAGTATTCTTACTATTCTTTCTTGTTCTTATGTTTGTGAGATATCACCATCGAGACAGATATTGGCTCTTTTGAAGCTGTTGTGGAAGAAGTAATTTCCTTCACAAGTATGAAGGCTCTGTTGTTTTTATCTTCCTCACCGACCTTCTTTTTCTTGGTATGTTTTCTCTTTCCATTTCCCTCTTTCCTTCTACAGGGGCATCAATTTCTAGATTAGCTGAAGGAGAGAATGGGGCTGGAATTGTCCTTCTGATAATATTAGGGTTTTTCTTGAACTTTCCAAGAAACTTGTCCCAAATTTCTTCTCCATTATTTTTTGACAGGAAACGGTGCTGGCATATCAAATGAATTAGACCATGATGCTTAATTTTCCCAACACCCCGGGAATATCTCTCGAGCCATGGTTTGAATGGAATCAAAAAGAAACCCCCGGGAGGTTTATTATGTGTTCGAGTTTAGTGGCTCAATACTTCGAGATATATGAGCATTTTTAAGATTTCTTGTCCCATTGACCCAAACTAACCATCAAAGGTTAAATATTTTACCATCCAAAATGCTACCCTGTCAAAGGGTTTGGGAAAAATGTCCCTTCTGACCCCTTTTATGATTTTCTTTATATTATAGATGTACCGGGGTTCATCTTCTTCTTCTTGCAGTAAGACTTCAACCAGTTCTTTCAAAGTCCCCTTGGCAAGTTGTGGGACATGAACAATGGGAACTCTAGACACATTACTTATAGTATTTATAGAAAAAGGAATAAAGACATTTCTCACCTTTGGTCTAGATTATTCTAGGTTTATGACGAACTCTCTTACCAATTCGTCATTATGCCTTGAAAATTTATTCAAGAATTCAAGCCATCCTGCATGCTCAAATATGGATGCTACTTATTTGTCTATGAGCAGTTGGGAATTATCCTTTTGGTTCGATTTCTTCTTAATCCCCATATCAGCTTGAGTTATGTCTCTCTTGATTTTGTGTGAATTAGTTGTATGCCTTCTTCTTACTTGTGGAACTAAATGACTTGGTCATAGAACCTCTGTTTTTAGCTACGAAACCTTAATTTTTAGCTACGAAACCTCTCGAATTCTTTGTTCTTTTTGTTGCGGAATACAAAATCAATTCACGCTCCTTCCTCGGGATATTTCTACAATATTTATTTCACTTGATGTTTGCAATAATGATTACAAATGATAATCATGCTATCACTTATTCCATCCAAATCAATTTCATGATTACACACTTGTAATCATAATTTATAAATAGATGACTCATCATACCTACTTTTAAACTAAGTCACATCACACATGAAAATATTTAATCAACCCTAAATAAGTTAAAAGACATAATTATCGTCCTTGATGATGTAATTCTTTTGCCATGATGACTCGTCATTTCTACAAGTAGAACAAAACATGATTAGATAAGACATCCGGATTTCAAAATAATTCCTTATTTGAACTAGCCAAGAATAGGTCAACCACCATTTATTGGTTTTCAATTGACCTTGAGAGAAAAAAATTGGGGAAAACCCCATTTGCTAGTTTTCATCTTCTTCCCTTTATTCTAGATCTATCATATGGTTATTTGATCATTTTGGAAGAACCTGAGTTCTTTCATATGATCAAATTCTTTTTCTCGCTTCAATCTTCCTCAAAAATTCATTCTTAGTGGGAGGCTTCCTATAGAGTTTCAGACTATGTCCATTGACCAAGAGTGTTATGTTACTGCCATCAATGGGAAGTAACTAAATAGAACCATTGTCAAAAATTTGATCAATCTAATAGGGTCCCAACCATCTAGTTCTTAATTTTCCCTTGAACTGTTGGTACTTAGAGTTAAATGGTAATGCCACTCTCCTACTTTGAATTGCCTTTTCTTGATATGAATGCCATGCCATTGCTTCCTTTGTTCTTGAATCATCTATGTCATTTGAAGTGCTTCCAACCTTAATTCATCCAACTCTTTGAGTTGAAGGATTGTTTATTTTTGAGTTGCATTCAACTCAATTCCCACCTTCACCGCTATCCTCAATGTCGAAGTTCAAATTATATAGGCAACAAGGGATTTTCCCATAGACTAATGCATATGGTGAAAACCCTGTTGTAGTTTTCCAAGTTGTATTATAAGCCTAGACAACTTCGGGTAGTCTCTTTACACAATCTTTTCTCCCAACTTCAACCGTTTTGGTAAGGATGTTCTCCAATTCTCTATTTGTTACTTCAACTTGTCCATTTGATTTGTGGATGGTAAGGAGATGACTTCCTATGATTGATTTTTAATACCTTGTGAAAGCTTGGATCATATTAGACATGAATTGCGGTCCCCGATCTAAAACTATGCTCCTTAGTGCTCCAAACTTGATGATAATTCTATTCCAAAGGAAATCAAAACTACTTCCTCGGTGGCATTTGTCAATGCCCGCACTTATGCCCATTTTGACATAGTCAAGTACATACAAGAATATATTCCTTCCCTTGTGAAGAAGGATTAAAGGGACCAACAAAATCCAATCCCCATCTCTCAAATGGTTCCACCACAACTTGAGGCTGAAGAGGCATTTCATTGGTGAAAGTTGGTTGTCCCATCCTTTGACAAGGATCACACCTCTTGATATATCTTTTCACATTCTTGTACGAGAGATGGCCAATAATAACCAAAGTGCAAGTATCTTATGAGTTGTTCTTTTTCTTGAATAGTGTCCTCCACTTGGTTCATCATGATATGCTCGAGGATGTCAAAGATTTTATCCTCTCTTACACACTGCAAGACAAAATCAGGACCACACTTAAATAGAATTCCATTTAACCATTTGAATTGTGCATTGGTTTTAATTAACTTCTTTATTTGTTTCTTAGTGAAAGAAGGAGGGAACTTCCCTGTTGCAAGATAATTTGCCATATCAGCAAACCATGGTGTACTTGTTGAGATTGCAAACAGTTGTTCATCTGGAAAGTTATTTTTGACTAGATCTTGTTCCCTGTGGTGGTTAGTCTTAACAAAAATCAGCTACCACATTAGATTTACCTAGATTGTCCACAATGTTAATATAAAATTCTTGTAAAAGTAATAACCATCTAATGACTCTTCCTCCAACCACTGGTTTGTTCATTAAATACTTAATTATTGAATGATCTGTGTATACAAATATCTTGTACCTTGTAATATAATGTCTGAATTAATTGATTGCATAAATTATAACAAGAAATTCCCTTTCAATGGTGGTGTAATTCTTTTCAGTGGGAGTAAAATTCTTGCTAAGATAGTAAATGGCATACATATTTCCTTCCTCATCTTTCTGTCCCAATACCGCACCAATGGAATAATTTGAGGCATCTGTTTGGATATGAAATAGATTTTCCCAATTAGGACCTCTTAATATTGGGGAACTAATTAATTTGTTTTTAATTTCTTCAAAATCATGTTGGCACTTTTCATCCCAAAGAAATTCACAGTCCTTGGTTAGCAAACTAAACATGGGGGCAGCAATTTTATTGAAATCTTTTATAAATTATCTATAGTACCCAACATGTCCTAGAAATTATTTGATATCTGTGGGGGTCTGACGGATAGGTAAATCTAAAATGATCCTAATTTTGTTTTGATCCACCTGAATTCCTTTTTGTGAAATATGGTGTCCTAATACAATTCCCTCATCCACCATCATCAAACATTTTTCATCACTAAGAGATAGGTTGTGTTGTTCACATCTTATTAACACTCTGTCCATATTTCTCAAAGCATCTTCAAATGTATCTCCATGTATAGTGAAGTCATCCATATATACTTCAACACAATTATTTTTTAGATCAACAAATATTACAAGTACAGCTCTCTGGAAAGTTGCAGGAGCATTGCATAAACATAATGGTAACACTCTATAGGAAAAGGTTCCCCATGGACATGTAAATGTAGTTTTTTCCTAATCCTCAGTATAAACTCTAATCTGATTGTACCCACTAAAGCCATCTAAGAAAGAAAAGTATTGTTTACCTGAAAGGTTATCTATAACTTGATCTATGAATGGTAAGGGAAAATAATCTCTCATTGTGGCTTTATTTAGTTCCCTATAGTCAACACATATTCTCCATTTTCCATTTTTTTGGGAACAATTAGAATAGGAGATACCCACTGGCTATCTGAGATAGGGTAGATGAAACCTACTTGTAATAGTTTTTCAATTTCTTGTTTGACTATATCCCTTAAAGCTAGGTTAATCCTTCTTTGAGGCTGCCTAACTAGTTTAGTGTTTTCAGTATAGATGTGATGAGTGCAGATACTTGGATGAATCCCTTCATATCTTTGTAATCCCAAACAAAAGCTTTAGTATGATTTTTTAGAACATCAAACAATTTAGCTTCTTCATCCTCCTTCAACCAAGTTGTTAATGTTTAAAGTTTTACTGGTTGAATTTCAACATGTTTGGTTCCAATATGTGATGAACTGATTTGTGGAAATGGTTTCATTAAATTATTTAATGGACATGCATGTAGTAATAGCATATGATATGTAGTAACATCTCCAAAAGTTCCTTGAGACAGAATACTGGAAAAAGGATAGTAATGAGAATTATGATACGTATCTCTTTGCAGGCCAAATTCCTCACATTGCTACTTTCAAGAAATTCTTCACCACTTCCTAATGTACTTGAAACTGAAGTTACTAATTCATCTTCTCCCCATGATAAATCTCATTCCTCCAGAGTGAAATCATTTTCAATCAAAGAGAATTGTTATTGTCATGGTTCCGGAACTAAATGTGGTGGTTCCGGAACTAACTGTGGTGGTTCTGGAACTATAGCCGCATGTTCCAGAACTAAGTTCACGGGTTTCAAACTAAGTTCGTAGGTTCGGAACTATGTTCACGGGTTCTAGAACTATTTTTGATTACACCAAAGATAGCAAGTTCTCATCCAATGGTGGATTAATCATCTCTTCTACTTCTCTTACATGATCCTGTAATGTGATCATAGCCAAAGAAGACAAATTTTTCTTATTAGTTTTAGGAGAATCAACCCACAATTGTTCATGATTGTCAGTAAAAGGTTGTGCGGTAGGATATAAGGAAATTTGTTTAGAGTTCTTACCATTTGAGATTGTCATATCACCTAACCTGCAATCTATCAAAGCAGCAACTATAGCTAACCATGGTCTGCCCAAAATAATGGGATAACCCAATGTTTTACCTTTTGGCTGTAATATAAGGAAATCAACTAGATATTCCCATGACTCTACCATAACCGCCACATCTTCAATAATTCCTTCTGGTTTTGCTAGAATGATCTGCCATTTGCAATATGGTATTAGTAGGTTGTATACCCATTAATGGTAATGTTTTCAGAGTATCCATTGTCATTACATTGATAGTAGCTCCCAAATCTATCAAAACATTATGTACATCCTTATTTCCTATAGAGACAAAAATAACAAGACTTCCAGGATCTCCATATTTGGGAAGTAATAGTTTTCCTACTAATAAATCAGCAAGTTTCCCATCTACTTTGATAGTCTTGGGATACTGTTTCTTCCTTCTAGGATTTTTCATGCATAACATTTTGATTAATTTGTTCAATTCTAGAATATCTTTAATTACTTGTAACAGTGGTATTTCAATATTCAATTTCCTTAGTTCATGTACCAATTCAGACTCCTTGATTTCTATAGCTTCTTTGAATCTCTCTAGAAATGGAGTCTCAGTAGTGTTGCTATCTGGCTCCTTTTCTTTTCTTTCTATATCCTCTTTTGGAACAATAGTACTAGGGATTTCATTTTCTTCTGTCATTTCAGTGATTATAAGGGGTGGACTGTTAATGATTTTCCTAGATCTAGTTTGAATATCCTTACAATCCATAGCATGTAAATCAACTGATTTTTTTGGTTTTGTTCCATAAACAGGAGTTATTTGTTTGTTTATGGGGTTTGCTACTTGTTGTGATGGCATTTGTGTTTGGACTACATTCTCAGTTTGTGAATTTTGTGTAGGGAATCCCATGATGACCTATTCATTCTGATTTGGATATGTTCTTCCTGGGAATAATTATTAGGGTTCCATCTAGGTTGTGACCAAGCATAAGGATTTCCTTGACCAACCCCAAGGTTGTTGATGTCCCTGAGCATACCAAGCTTGATTTTCCCAATCTTGAGGGTTCCAAGTTGGTAAGCGGTATGCCTTGGGGAAAGTGAAAAATTAGGAGTAGGAGGTTGACAACTCAATTTGAGAATCAAAACTTACCCTCAATGGATCTTGGGTAATAATCCTTCTCCTAAAAGTTCTACTCCCTTCGGGTGACTAATCTAAGAATTCCAAAAATGGCAATTATGTTTCTTGTCTGACAAGGGATGGTGGTGCCTCCAATTCTTGATCAATTTCCTTACTTTGACTAGAGGATGTTATGAATTCTTGTGAAGATGTTTTTGGAAGGAATCTACCCTATGAGTCTCTTGGTCTACTCATATATTTTGTGATATAGTAGGGAAGATTCTTCAACTACTAGATGTATGTTTTGTTGCTCTTGCTAACACTTAATTAGAAAATGCCAACTGGTGGTTCCCGAAATGGTGCCAAAAATGATGGGTGTCGTCATTCCCTTCATTTAATCAACTTCTTTTTGATGTCATATCAAAATAGGGGTGTGTCTAAAGCTATATGCAACAAGAGTACTTTAACTGATCTAGTAGTTGACTCTAGCTATTTTTTTGTATTTTTTGGAGGGTCTCTTTAATGTCTTAAGGACTTCTTGGTAAAACCTTATTTAAATCAAACTATGAAAACTTGTTGAAAGTAAAACACACTGAAATCTTTGCTCAAAGGAAACACACCGTGCAGAATGGAAACACACTTGCTGTTGGAAAATAAACACACTTGCTTCTGAAAGTAAACAGACTTACTTTTGGAAATAAACACACTCAAATTAAAATGCTTGAAAACAATTGCAAGAAATATAAAGATTTATCTAAACGCTGCATAGAACAAGTATACAACAAAGTTTAATGAAAAATTAAATACCAAATAAACAAATATCCTAGTCCTTAGGGGAGTGGTCCCTTCGAATCAGAATTTAAAAATTTAGAATTCTCTCAAATCGAATGACTATTTTATTGATAAAACATTCAAGATTACAAAATGTCTTTGGATCCGGGTACTTAGTCTATTTCTTTTCTTTGTTCTATATCTATCTCATTCTATATCTCTATATTTTATATTCTATTATCTATCTATCGCAGGTCTACTTTTATATACATTTTACAATCATAGCTATCTCAATGATTCGATGAAATTGAATCATGCCCAGAATAGATGTTGAGTCAGATGGCGATTGATTAGATAGTTGTAGGATAACTCTCCCTGGATCTATGTTCATAAATCTTCTCGTCCTTCATGATTGAAAGGGTTGTAGATGTAAAATCTCTAGATGTGGTTTAAAATAGATAACTCCCATCGGTTCCGGAACTTTGGAGAAGTTCCAGAACCATAGGAAATTGTTAAGAACCAAAACCTATTAGAGTTAGGAGTTGTCCCGGGAGTTTGGAAACTAAGTCCGAAAATTTTGGAACTAAATACTGGAGTTAGGAACTAAATGATGACTGTGTGATGGATTTTTGGAACTAGCTTAGAAGTTCTAGAACTAATTTATGTAGGAATAGATGCTATCAAAAACATAATGAACACCACTTGCTTCATTTCCTTGACTAATTAGACCTGCTTTATTACAAAACTAAATTTAAACACACACTATGTTAGGAATTTCAAATATTTTAACATTAGGATCACAATCAATCAAAAGACATACAATTACATCCTAACTCATATCAGATCAACTAAAAGTCACACAATGTAATCAAACTTAATAAAAAGGAGTGTAAGATGAGATCATATATTATACATTCATTGGAAATATTCTAGCCTCATCAAAGGTTCTCAAAGATCTAGAAAAATCAAGTTTATCCTGCTTAATCTCCCACCAAAAATTATTCAAAAATAATGAATCCTACCTAAACTACCCCTTTTTTCCCGTATGCCCACAAATGAATAAATTCTACTTGCTAAAATATGCGAAGCAATCAAGATTCCATAATTTATTTAGTAACCTTAACCTTGTTTATAAAATATCACCATTCTTTAGAAGTGACAACTCATGAGAGTTAAATTGTGGTGCATTGATCATATTTTCTCAAGGTTTCGTTAGTGAAAATCTATCAGCACCCCTAAATGACCTTCAAATCTACAGTCCAGAATTGGGTCATTTAGTGTGATTGCACAACATTGAGTTTTCTCCAAGGTGTGGGACCTTGCAAGGTGAGAAAACTCTCCAGAGAAAGTTGGTTCTTACCCCTCTATTTAGGTGTATGCATGAATTTTTAGAGGTTCAATGCTAAATCCTACTCTAAATTCCAAGGAGACAGAGTTGAAGATGCAAAAAGGGGAAACAAAACTAAGCTAAAACGGTGATACACCAAAGGAGTGATGAAATTTTGTCTTGTAAATAAACACAGATCATAAGAATGTAACACAGAACATGCACAGATTGCCAAGATATAATGAAGGATCAGAAGACAATAATAACACATGAAAGGATTGAAAAATCATTCACAAAGCATGCATTATCATTCCCAATTTTTAATATGATGCATTACAATGGCAAGGAGGCAAAAATATGTGTTGCAGCCTATATGAGAGGTCTGAAACTCCTACAAATCCACTTGCTAAGGAGAAAATGAGAGCTTGCAAGAGCAAAACGTCCAACAAAACAAAGGATCAAATCCTTTGCATTTATAGTTAAAATAAAGAAAGAGAAAATAGAGGAGGAAGAAAATCAGATCTCTAGGCTCAACCACCCACCATTAATCCTTTCAAATCACCCCTGCAAACCTGTCAAATCGAGCTTTGTTTCTGCCTTACATGCGTTGGAGAAACAAAAATAGTAAATAGAATAAAATGTTGTCTTTGAAGCAATTTGATCTCACATTTATGGTGTGAGAAGACATTTTAGGGTTTTCCCCATCAAATCGAGTTGATTCTTCATCCTTGGCATGTGGGAGAAGGCAACCATGGCAGATCGAGCAGAAAATGACCTGTTCTAAGCAATCTGATATGCATTGAAGGTGTGAAAGATGTTTTTAACATTTTCTCCATCGAAACTTGAAAAAAATGATGTTTTTATGCCTCTAATGCATAGAGGAGATCAAGATCTTTCCAACGAGTCTGATTTTTCCCAAATCTGATCTCTGGATCGAAAGATATGCCCATCTGAAGATTTAGGGAAAAATCAGGGCATAAATTTGGGCACAAATTTCAAGGAAAAATTAGGGCACACTTGGCGGAAAAATTAGATTTTGAAAACAGTCCACGGGCTGAAATTTGACTTTTTGCACTTTTGGAAAAATTCCCAAAAACTCCACGGGTCCGCCACTCCGAGACATGTGGCACCTCCCGATTCGTTCATGGGTCAAGACCGACCTTTTCCTTCATGTTTTTATATTAGGAAAATTTTCCAAAAACTCCCCATACCCCGCCGCTCCACCTTGATGTGGACACATGGAACTCTCAGATTAGCTAATGGGACCGTAGGCTTTGGGCTGAAATTTTCCCTTTAAATTTCATATTGGGAAAATTTCCCAATTTACTTTACGCCTCCGCCAACCCATTTCCTTCCTTCGTCGGGCTTATGGGCCAAAATTTTCCTTTGTGCCCTTTGACCAAAGTGCCAAAACTCCAAAATCCTCCCGACGCCCACTGCTCCACCCTGCCACGTGGCATCTTTTCACTAGCTGCAGGCCTATCTAGGGAAAAATTCCCCTCCAAACCCCGCCGAGCCATAACTCAAAAATTACAAGGAGTTAGGAGGAAATTTTTACCTTTCTGGAAAGGTAAGAAAATTCTCTATCTGATGGAATCATACCCAAAAAAATTTGAGTCCCTGAAGCATGCAAAAAAATCATTTTAAGTACCAAAGAAAGGAAAAGGAGGAGTTAGCCAAAAATAAGCATGGGCTTATTTTGGATAATAGTTTCCTTTCAAATTTGTGCAAAGAAGAATATATCCATTCTCCTTCACCAAAAAGGTTACAAAATGGGTCCTCTCACCCTAGTTAAAAGGAAAACCTAAAGTAGTGAGGATAGATCAAATCCTTTTGAAGGTGCTATCCATTTCTCCAACATCTGAGTGATAAAGAGCCAGTTGAATCACCTCCCCGGCTACAAAACGACATACATGATGATTTATCTGTCTCTAGGCTTCTTGTTAAATCTATGATGATGCTCAACTTGCAAAGGAGAATCAATTTGGATACTAACACCAAGAAAGGTGATTGTGCCTTTTATAAATGAGTCAATGGAATTTTGTGTCTATGATTTTTTTGTCTTATCATTATTTGCATTATTGTGTTATTCTAATTGTATGTGGACCTACTCTTGTTATTTTATGTGAACTTTGTAAGCCTACTCATAACTCCTCTTTACCTTTATTTGCTGAAAATTCCTTCCTTGTACCTTATACAAGAATTTTTCACATATTTAGTGGAGTACTCATGTGTGATCCTGGCCTAATGTCCACCCACATCTTTAGGTTAGTTTACATTCAATAATGTGAGCCTCCCAATACACAAAAAGGAGTGTCTTAGCCTTAGAGCGTTGGTGAAAACTCAAGAATTTTCAAGACAAAAATTATTTTGCCAACAGGTTTTGGAGACTCCGTTGGGGAGACATCTTCCCTTGTGCACCCTTAACGATCTCTAAAAATATAAAATATATATATATATATATATATATATTTCAAAATTAAAAATAAATATTGAAAGTGAAAATCAGATTTTGAAGGTGACTCTATCAAGGAATGAATCCATGTCATGTTCATTTCTCACATCACAATGATGAAGTTTTGAGATTGGTGTTGGAACTAATAAGTGACAACAACCATGAAGAAGAAGATGACCACCAAGACCTACAAATTTTTTATCATCCATCATACTGCACTAGATCTCATAAGAGTAAGGATTATATCATGGTGAAGAGGTCTCTTTCTTCAAAAATAAGTTTGCAATTAGCAAAGGGAAAGATGGTTAGTAACATTTCTAAAAAGGTTATTGAAAGAGTATCTAGAATAGATAAAATTGTTTCTTGTGAATATCTTACCATCAAATCCTTATGGCTTCAATTCAAGAAGACTATTGCTAGAGGAAAGAGGATGGGAATTGCACCTATTGATGATCAAGAATCCAAAAGCTTGATGAGAAAGATGCAAAAGAGATATAACATGTTGTACGAGCATTATGAGGATGAGAAATCTTATGAAGGTATTGTTTTGAACTTCAAGTAGCTGATGATAAAATGAATACCTTGGTTTTTGTCTCTTCCTTTAGATGATTTTATTACATACAAGGATGAAGAAATGATATCATTGACCAAAGAATTTTGAGGATTGTGGAATTTAATTTTGATTCCCAAACTGATTTAATAAAAACTTAATTAAATCTAATTTCAGAGTAACTAATATGATAAAATACAATAAAGTACAAATGCTAAGCACTCTAATGATACATCCTTGTAAGAAAATATTAGAGATAGAATACTTAGCTATTTTACGCTTAATTTGGAATAGGACTGAATTGAGAAAACTCGATGAATAAGTTGGATAGAGTTTCGTAAATTCTTAGTATTAATTCTACACTTCACAGACAGAGTTGGACATAGGCACCTTGGCTAGGGCAAGGGCGCCTAGGCTCCAAAGACCATTTCTATGCATCGGTGACTATGTAAATGCTCATAATTTTCTTTCTTATGTGTCACTAGGGTTTCGTAATTACTCTCTGTTAATAGCTTGATATTCACACTTTGATCGCCAAGGGTACTGTAACCTACAACACAAACCCTAGCTACTTGCACAAGCTCACAAACACATCAAATTGGAATGAAATATGCAATATTTGAATTTAGACTGACCCCAAAGAATCACCCAAAGAGTGAACTTATGACCAAGCGTTGCACTACATTCCAAACTCCATGTAGTTATTTGTGCTTGTGTGTGAAATTGTTTCCTTAGGTTTCCCTCATGCCAATGATGTCAAAATAGTGGGCTATAGCTAGATTTGATGAAAATGTGTGAGATGGAATTCATTACTTCTCCTATGTAGTTTATGAAGAGCATGTAACCCAAAAATTTAATCCCTTTGATAGTAATGATAGTATATGAGTGTGATTTCCCCTTAGAATTGCCAGTTAGAATGGTAGTGTATGTTGTGTATACATATAGATCTCTTGTTTGAATTTTGACACTAGTGACATGGCATGTCGACTATGACCTCAACATAAGGATAAGAAAACTAAAAAGGATGACCATAAATGTCAAAAATGTAAATAAGAACAAAGAGGAAAATTGAAAAGAATGCTTAGGCGCTAGTGTCTAGAATGGGTGTTGGTGTCCTAGGATAAATGATGATAGATATAAAAATATAGATAGGTAGGGATCTTTGTGACTGACCAAGACTAGGTACAAAATTGATAAATGTGAGAGAGAGAGAGAGAGAAAATAGAAACAATCAAAGTAAGTGGATGGACAAGGGATTGTGTCACTAGTGAATACTTTTCTCGCTTAAGATCCATGCATATAACATCATACTTAATGACATGGTAAAATAGTAATATGTGTGTAGTTTTTCTATCTACATTTTCCCCCCTTATGTTATTTGAATGAAATTCATGTAGTGTAAAGGAAGTAAGAAATAGACCTGCAAAAATTCTCGAGAAGCCATATTGCAAAGTGTGCCTAAAGTGTAGAAAATTGTAGTGTGGCAAACCATGGATCAGCATTTTGATACATGTGGCATAAGTGGAGATAGAAAACCATTAGGAGGAGTACTTGGAGAAATATTGAAATGATTTGTATTATTTTGGATATTTTGAATTATCACCAATGGAGATTTAAGAGGTAGGGAGTGATCAATTCCCAACCTAATTTTTCTTATTTGAAAATGGGAGGAATTGGGCATTACCACCAAAATAAGAGTGTTAGGTAGATAGGTCTAGTCTTTCTCTCCATCTATGACTACATCCCCAAAAGTTCCAACCATTGTAGACAGATAAAGACCAAATTTAGTTTCGATTTAGCTTTGAATTAGTTCCGATTGAAATAGTATTTGATGGCTTCCAAGTTAGGTCATCTGGAAGTGATAATAATGTAATGCAACTCCCAAGTTAGGTCATCTGGGAGAAATATTAATGTATTGTAGCTCCCAAGTTAGGTCATCTAGGAGAGATAGTAGAGTGTACGTATTGTGTTGATTTTTTGATTTTATTTGAGTGGTAGAAGATTGATTTGAAATCCGATGTATTTAGGAGATTACTCACGGAGATATTTTTTATTTTTTCCCTAGATTAGGTCATTAGGGGAATAGACTTGAAATATGAGAAATTATTTGGATGTTTAATGGACTAATTTGTACCTTTGTTTGAATGGAATCAAAAAAAAATTCCATAGTGATGTGTTACGAGTATTGATTGATCATATTGTAACCTGAGAGGGATCACAAGGTGATTCCAATTATATGTCCCCCTTTCAGTGAAAGGGTGAGGGGTGATAGATGAGCATTGAGCTGAAAGAAATGTGGTAAACGGTGTGATAATAGTAGATGATAGATAGTATAGAAATGATAGTAATATTTACAAAGTATGTGTATAGAATTGTTAATGTATGTGTGATATTTTAATATAGCATTGTGTAATGTGTATAGTACCATGCTAGTAGAAATTTTGATCGAATGGTGTAAATGGGGAGGAAAATAGAGTAACGAGGCTCAAGATATGAGTGAAACTATGTGTCTTGTGTTAGTAGGAAGAATAGCTATAAATAGTAACTATATTATATGGAAAATTTGGAATTTCTATATAGTATTAATGAAAAGTGAATAGTGATTTCATTTGTATAGTGTTCAAGTAAAAATTAGAGCTATGAGCTATGAGGATGCCGCATGTTAGAGAAACGTGTTTGATGAGATTTTAAAGAGTAGTTATGGATGTGGCTTGTTGAGATGACCGATGAGTTGGTATGTATGAATATTTTTAGAAAATTTTATCGAATATGCATGTTTTTGTCAATTTCTACAAAATTTATGTTTATGTATTTTTAGAATTTCGACCTAGATAAGAGCACGATCAGGGAATTTTCATCCTATGCAACTCCCATACTTGACTTCTAGGTGCTAGTGACATAAGTCGGCGTACGTGACCTAATCCAAGGTGCTAGCATCCCAAGACAAGGTATGGGTAGTGCATTGTGAAATAATTGTATATTGAATGATTATGTACTATGATGAGCTATTTTTCAGTATGTATGTGGCACTAATGTAAGAATTTTGTTGGTTTTTTGTGTTGTGTAGAGGGATATACACTCTAGAGAGTTCTATGTGGATCGTCATTTTAGTATGTTGCTTATGTTGGGGCTATCGGATGCATAGTGGGATATATTGAATCGTGTCTTCTTGCAGCACATTGTGAGATTGGAAGAGATTCCCCATAATATGCCTATGTTGACTGCATTGTGTGAGAGATGGTGTGCCGATACATGTACATTTTGGTTGCCTATTGGTGAGATGACAATGACCTTGGAGGATGTATATTGGATATTGTGATTATTGATTGTAGGAGAGAGGGTATAGGTTATGATTATAGTATATGTCCAAAGGAAAATGAGGGTAGTGAGGTGGTACTTTACTAGTACACAAGTACATGGGAAGAGATTGATATAATTTTGGATGCTATATTGAGATCTAGTGTTCTCTGCAATTTTCAAAGTATATCATATTGATTATAGATTTTTGTGGAAGTAGAGGGTGGAGGGGTTGGTATATTGTATAAGAGGCATGATATTTATCACTAGATAGAGGAGCATTCAACGAGATATGCATGTGCATGGTGTGTATTGGCTCACTTGTATAGATTCACACATGAGGATAGTGGGGTGGACTAAGAGCCATGTAATGTCCTCAATTTAGTACATTAGAACAAGTAATTTTTTTTTTTTTGATAAATGCTTCCTAGTTCTAAATACATAATTTAGAACTCACAAATCAAAACAACCATTCTTATAACAGATAACCATATGCAGTTGTGATGACTCGGAGTACCTCCGATCTATTCATTCCATGACTCGGTAATCTACCGATCTATTCATGAGTATCAAAGAGTTGGCGTTTTTATTTTAACACATCACTCTTGCAGTTCTCTTCCCTAATCCGGGATTCAGAATGCTCTGTCCAAGGAACCTATCTAAATAATTGTTACCATTATTCATCGGCATCTCATCCCTTAGACTAGGTGACATAGGAAAATGCAATCAGTAGCTTGCGATACTTTGGCCAAAGATTTGAAACATACTGCTTATGTCTCGTATTCCTTGACGGCATACTCATCAATCTGGAATATGTCCTTCACCCCATTCCTATGTTATGTAGAATGTCTTACACTGACTTCTGTCAGCCTCCCCTGTCCCAAGTTATTCACTCAGGAACGGATTAATAATATGACAATGATATAAGGATGTTCTCAAGGACTAGGGATACACTGACATACTGGGTCAACCCTTGTTAACCCCGTGTGTCAAGGTACCCCGAGTCTCCAGGGCAGCCTCATATCATGACCACATTCCTAACCAGTCCTGGAGTAAAAACTTGTTCGAGTTTAAGGTGTAAATCTTAACAATCAATGCAAAGGGTGTCGCCATAAGTCACCTGCATTGTTGTATCTTCGAGAAGATCCTAATCTTCTCGAAGGTACAACCCTGCAGTTGACTTGTGCCATCAACCTTCAAATCCACCTCGAAAAGATCTACTTAACTTTAAGGTGTTACTTACGTTGAGTTAAAGTTATACTTTAAGACACTCTTTTTAGGGTAGTCTTTTCCCAACCCCTGGGTTCCTCACCTTAGAATTTCCCTTCTTATTAAGACCCATTTCACAAGAGAAGTTAATAAGATTTGGGGTTTCATTAAGGAGTTCTTTGATACACAATAATCTTAATCAATGAGATTGGGCAGTAGCCCCAAATCTTCTTATAAGGTTGCTAACTTAACCCTTTTAGGTTTATATCAATTCTTAAAACTGAAATATATCTTACTTATTAGTATTAAGATATAGTGTTTCAAAATCAAATTAAACGTTGTCTTGACTTAGATCATGATTAGGGAGCAATAATTTATTCATCCCGTTCAGCTTCCTGTTGAGGTTTATTTTAACCTTAGCTTCTCGAAAGACAGTGATCTAAATTTCAATTTAGCTTTAGATAGAACATAACAGAACTACTAAACATTCACAAGTATTCAGTCATATAATCTTTGCAAAGCATACTTAGAGAATCCCAAATGTCTCCAAGGTATACAATAATAACAATGCTCTTAAAATCATTCGAACTGAAGAAGTTCAATCCATCAAGATACGAATGCAAACACATAAGTAACAAATACCTCATTTCATTCATTTCTAAACTAATCAAATACATTTTATGCATTCAGCATATTTGATACAATACTCAACAGCAAAAGAACATCTTTCTTCAAGTAGTACATTTAGAGAATCAAATTGGAATTCATCATAAAACCAAATTAAACAATTTGAACATCATATCAGATCTGCGTGCCTTTACCACTTATGGCAACCATCTGCAAAAATTGTCAACATGGGTCAGTTCGGTGAACTGAGCATGATAAGCACTAATTCTTAAAACAATTGCAATCCACCAATTGTTCTCATTAAACAACCTGTTTATATGAAATCATTTCTTCAAATTCCAAACTTAAATCAGGCTATTCATCCTATATGTTAGAGACTAAGAACATATGAATACAACCTTTCTAAGACAGCAATACTCCTACAAGAATGTTTCTAACAATTTCTCAAAGGCAGTTAAAACATTCAACAAGCTCACTGTCTTAATTCTTTTATCATCATAACACATTTCAATGGTATTGACAAGTATACCTATTTATACAGCAACACACATTTTATACCAGTCTCTCCATACAATACCACAGTTTATTCTTGTTATGCCCTTACCGTAGAGATTGCAAAAGGATGCAAGAAGAAAGCACACAAGGTTTCCTGACTAGGAGAGAGAGAATTTTCCTATTCAACTTATTATACATCAACATATAAATTACAGTCCAGAAGAAAGAAATAGAGTCAATCAGATTCCTAAATCATAATGTTCTGGACTGTACCGACTCCTTTAGTATAATGCAAATACATTTACGCATGCGACTAAACAGTCGAGATTACAAGAAGAACTACAGTTCCATCTAAATCCAATTATAAAAATCACCTGTAGCTATTAAGCAATACAAGAGCTCTCGCGACAAGCAATAGTAAGTAATCCAACCAAAACAGACTCAACAATTCTTTTTCATATCATTCATCAACATGAATATACCCATCGCCATTGTTTAACAGAGCACAACTAGGAGCTTTTTATCACAGTCAGCCACGAGACTAGATAACACTAAAACAAATGACGTTCCATATGCAAATACAAAGTGATATTCACACTAAGTCTAAACACAAACATGCACAGCTTCATTCAACTGAATCTAATCTCTATGAATGTACAGCAAGGACTTTACAGAAGTCACCTCCATTACATAAGCTCATCCAAGTTTTAACCTAAGTAGAGCCATCCTGCAAACACATCAGGGCTTCAACAGGAGTCGATTTCACATGGAAATACTGCAAGGGCTCCAACAGAGCCGTATCCAACAAGAACTCACAGCCCAGGTTAAGATTAAAGTCGAATTCATACGAAAATATTCAAGGACTCCAACTAAATCAATATCAATAGTCTTCACAACTAAACTTCTACAGAAGTCGATTACAAGATACATATTAAGGATTCCAACAGAATCAATATCAATAAGTATTCACAACTAAGCTTATACAGAAGTCGAAACACTAGTTACATTTCAAGGACTCCAACTGTGTCAATACCAACCATATTCACAACTAAGCAACAGTATTCATAACTAAAAAAAGATTCGCAACAAAGCAAGGCTTTGATTGAAGTTGAATTCATACGACAACAATTCAAGGACTCCAACAGACTCAAAACCAATGAGTATCCACAACAAGCTTCCACAGAAGTCAATAACATACTATCCATTTCAAGGATTCCAATAGTATGCACAAAGAAACTACTACAGAAGTTAAAAACATAAGTTACGTTTCAAGGATTCAAAAGGAGTTGAAACCATATAGTATTCTCAACTAAACTTCTACAGAAGTCGTAACATACTATCAATTTCAAGAATTCCAACCATATCATGCTAAAAGTATCCACTACAAAACTTCAACAGAAGTTGAAACATACGAAACATTACAAAGACTCTCACTGAGTCATTTTCATATTTAATCCTTGCTACTTTCAACTGATTCTAACCCAAAATCGCAAACTCAGTAAGGACCTCGACAATAGTCACATTCAAGTAGTATAATCACAGCAAGATTCCAAACAGAAGAAACTTCAAGAATTCACAGCAAGATTCAACAGGATTAAATCAACAATAAAAGCACAGCCGGTCTGTAATCGAAATGAAACCAAAAGGAAGAATAAATACAGTAACCATTCCAACAAGGTCTTCTAAAACCCCGAGATTCCTAATTCCACAGGAAAAGAAGAACCAATACATTGCTTCAAACCAACTGAACTGAAATCACCTGAACAGAGTTGTTTTAATGAAAGCATTTAGAGTAAAGAAAGATTTTTAAAAGTCAAGGCCTATCATGCCTGGTAATATCGCTTTAAAAATCTGAAGAAGACCTCTGAATGTGCTCGTGCCTTCTCCTCTTCTTCCACGATAGATTCAGCAATAATAATTTGTTACCCTCATGTCTTATAAACTTTCCCCGATAGAGAAAAGAGCTAGTTATTCTCATAGTTGCCATGCAACACCAAGTAGACTGGTTCGAAGAACCAGTGATCAAACAGAGAGAAAACCGGAGCGTATGGAAAACCAAAATACCAACCAATTTTCCATTTGCATGCCTTCCCAAGCGATCCGCTCGGGAACCGAAGTTCATCAATGACATTAACTCCAAGATTCCCGCCCAATCTCCATTGCCACCGACTGCCATAGTTGGCGATTGACAAATGCAAACAAAAGACCATTCCCAGATTTGGCGACTCTGCCACGTCGGACTCAATAGATATTTACAACCTCCACCAAATCCCAAGTCCTTCATCCTTATCCACCTCATAAATTCCATAGAAACTACCGCCCATGGCTCGCACCCCTTCATAGGTCCCCCTTCATCCACTATCATTAGTTAGGTTAGAAACATAGGTTAGATCATAAGGTAATACTTTAGTCTTACTTCCATAGTGCTAGGTCGCTAACCTTAGGAACATTTAGCTTATAGTTTAGGGCTAGGTTAGATTAGCACTAATCCAACCCATAGGTTATAGTTTAGGTTTAGGTTATTAACCTTAATAAATCCAGTCTAGGTCCCACAAGTAGGTTCGATCAGTATTGGAACCAAACAGGTTATAACATCCCTGTACAGGATCCAATCAGGTATTGCTAAATAAGCTTACTGAATACCCAGGAACATCTTACCTGGCTTAAGGTCTAGGCCTTCCCGATGTTACGGTATTTGGAACCGATTTTCATTTAACAAGATCAGCCTGAGTTAACTCCTGAATTGCTCATTCAACACATTCAGACCTTGCAACCTTCGTAAGGTCTATAATTTTTGTTCATCCAGAATAAACTTAAAACATCTCTTGGATCAATGCCACTGATCCAAGGCTGAGTCATAAAGATGGGTAAATCCACAATTCATCCCGAAATCAGATTGAACTCAGGTGCTAAAAATGAAAGAAATAAAAGAGTCCAAGCATATCCTGACTCAGTCAAAGATCTTCAAGAGCAAAGAAGATACAATCCATATCAAGCATGACTTCACAATCAAAGGAACACATCCTTATACAGAAGAAATCATATATCAACACTTGAATGCTCAGGAGGAAGTAACAATAGTTCAAAGTGTTACAAGCCACCACTTTATTACATGTGTCGGCATATGAGCATATTATGATATCAAGGCCACTTAGTGGGCCACGGGCCAATTAAGCTCGACCAGATATTATTTCAGCAAGGTGGGTAGGTACCCATAACAGGAGGATAGACACAACCACCTAAAGGTTGATGATTGAGTGTATGGGTCCAGGGGCCATCATATGGAGGCCATATAGAGACTATGGTGGTTAGGTAGAGGATGGTGTAGAGTTGCAGTGCATTAATTGCACCATGTGGTTAGAGGGTTGTTTCCTAGGAGTGATTGAGTTATTCTAAGTGGAGCGTGTATCTAGATATTTCAAGTATGGCTGAAGATGTGCCCCCAGATCCATATATATGGTTAAAAGCTACTAGAGCGATCAGGAAGCCATGAGCAAAGATGGGCCCCACAAGACCACACCTAGTACACCTTGGTCCAGATGAGGTAGATGTGGCCATAAATCCAATACAGGTTGATGATTCAGGTGTATCCCATCATATAGTGAGTGGTGATAATCACATCGTTGGGTGTTGTTGTTTCTAGTTATTGTAGATGAGGCGGTCAAGCCGACTATAGGAGGAGTAGAGAACGGACACCTACTCCTAATGGAAATATCCTAAAGCAGAACACTCACTTTGGAGCGTAAGTATTATGTATTGTGACTAATTATTATTTTGTAGTCGTTGGATATTTTAAACATGTGTAGTAACTAATGTGGTGTTATATTATTGTAGTTGATGCTTATTGGTCATTGATTGTAGATTCATTGATACGCACGTTAACATAGAATGTGTCTCCAAATTTTCTCATGGGAGGAGGTATGCTAAAGCATGTGGATGTAATTATGGGTGATCATTCCCATTTGTTTGATCTAGTGGCTATAGTGGTAGCCACATGTACTATTTTATTGAGCAAGCGTGATGAGGTTCATGTAGATACTAAGTGAGCTAGGAAGGTCGTATGAGGAGGGGCCATAACTCAAGATGTATTCACGAGATATGTGGAGCTACAATTCCAATTCGTGGAGTAGACGGCCGAGGTGGCTATACTATAAAGATAGCTAGAGAGATATAGAGGCCGAGACTAGCAAAGTAGAGTGAGCTATGAAACATCTAATTCTAGAGCTCCCATAATTATATATAGTGATAGTGAGGATGATATATTATGTATATAGTTGTAGTGATGTATGCGGTCTTGCCCCAAAGAATAATTGTATATTTGTAACTATGATTCTTGACTAGATATATAGAGATGTATATTTATATCATATGTGTGGTTGACTTGCATTGGTATATGATGTGATGGTTGTCATTTGCACTTTGATTTGCTAGATTTTGTATGCATTTGAAATGGTTTTCTTGATTATTGCATGTTGAAATATATCATGATGTGGAAATAATAGCTTAAGTAGTGAATTGAATAGGATTTGTATGTGAATGAATGAGAGTAAATAGTATAGTGATATGATGATAAGAATGTATAACGAAATGTGATAGAGTAGTAAAAAATGGCAGTGTGATGTAGATAGTATAAAAGATGAGACGTTGATAGGTGTATAATGAGAAGGTTTGAAACAATGCTCTCAATCATGTGTGATGAGAATGAGAAGGGGGAATGAAGAGTGATGCCCCTAGTGTGAGAATGAGGTTCATTTTTGTAATAAATCCCTCAAAATTCATGTAAGAACCTTAGAAAACATGAGTGCATCATCAAGTAATGAGATGATTGTATGGAGATCAGCTACCAAAGATGGAGAGGCTCTGCGAGGGATAGTGGAAGCATGTGAATCGAAGCGCGCATGAGAGTAAGAGATGAATGGAATGTCGATGAAATGGTGCTAATGATGGGAGGTGTAATGGTAGGAAACATAGATGTTGATGGCTTAGGAAGCCAATGGGATGTTGTAGCAATGCAAGGAGGATGGAGTAATGTAACAATGGGTGAGCTAGATGGAGACCATGGATGGATGATAACCTTAGGAGGTGGCGAAGGAGACAAATGGACACTAGTGGAAGCTCACTTATGTGGAATGGGAGAGAGAGAGAGAGAGCTCACGCGAGAGATATCTAAAAGAAATGACACCTTTGTCTTCTAATTTTTGTAATTTTTATGTAGAGCAAAACAGTCATTATCTCGATGGCCATTATTGTGATGGAAATTACAGAAATGGTGATCGGGATGGCGATGCAAGAAATGAGGAGGATGATGTTGATTATAAGGAAAACAAATTAAGCGTTTATCAAGAAAAGTATGCAAGACATCATGAGGCTTAGCAGCATATGGAAAGTGCAATGGTTCATGAGGAGGAGGTGGAGAAGACTTAGGTGTAGGCGACATGATGCGGAGGTGAAGGAAGATGCTTACGTAGAGGAGGAGATGGGGACCATGGAGGATGCTCAATGGATGGAAGAGGGGAATAATTATTGGGTAATTTAATAGTAGAATAACTATAAGGATATGGATTAACATACTCTACAATTAAATCTTGTTCTAGATCAATGAATTTATAGCACAAAAGCATAAAAGATTCACATGTATCATATAATAAATTTTATTTTAATGAAGGAATCAAACCATGACAAAATATTAATTTTATTTCTAAATCAATGGGTTGAAAAAAAAATTGATGCATGTAAGGATTGAAGCGTAAAATTTTATCTATAATTGGTTCTTTATTTCCTTGATGCAAAGTACGCAAGTGATCATGTGTAAAACTAGGACCATTATTAATGACAAAATGCCTAGGAAAAACACCTTCCATATCATAATAATTATTAATAGATCCATAAGGAAAATGGGTATACCATTGAAGAGCATGATCAACAAGACTATGAAAAAATATTAAAGGAGCAAGTGATCATTAGAATAATAATCCATTACTAAATTATAATGCTTGAGATGCAAATAAGGGTTGTCATACCATTGAAACATGTAAAGGTAGGCATGATGAAGTCCTTAGGGAAAGCTGAATTGTGAATTTTTTTAGGGATTGGATTTCCTAGAAGAGAATTATGATCAATGGAATCATAATAGGATTTTCTTTTGAGAGTGAGAGAATGAACTTGGGCTTGAAAATTACCAACAACATGCATGAGGGATAAAATATCATGTGAAGGGATGGTAGAAGAAATGAGAGGCACATTGAGAGGTTGAACCTTGTCATTATGAGTGATCATGGGAATTTGAAAAGGAGGAGTGGATGTGGAAGGAGGAGAAGGAGGTGGGGGAGGAGGAGAAGAACATGGAGGCTCTATGGGAATGTTAGATGTAGACTCAGGAGTCACAATAAGAGGTGCACTAATGGAAGGAGGAGAATCATCATGAATAATATTAGAAACAACCTCAGAAGTAGAAGAAAGAGGAGTGGTAAATTCACATTCAACGGTCTTAAGAGAAGTAACATCCTCACTAACATGTTCATGATCATAAGTATAATCAACATCACTATCATTCATATCTTTACAAAAAAGTAATTCATCAAGAGAATCATCAACATATAAAGAAGTAGTAGGAGTACTAACATGAGATTTATCATTGCAATCATTGGAAACATTTTCATAAATAGGAGTAAGATATATAGCTTTACATTCATTTTGACTATTAATGGAAACATCATCATGCACATGTACATTTGTAACCTTAGGAGTAGATTTATTAACATCTATACAAGAAAAAATGTCACCAAGTAAATAATATATATTAACATTATCAAGGTTTACTATAGGAGGAGAAGAAGGTACAGTAGCATGGGTGGCTATGGAAGATGATGGAGAACATGAAGCATAGCTTTGGTCATTAGAGAGCATGTAAATATGAGGGGTGTCAAGGCCAAGAGGAATGGTGTCTTGGAAAGTAAGAAGCTTTTGAGGGTTTCAGAATCACATTGATCATTATGATAAAGATCACGAAGTTCAGATTTTATAGCAGCATCGTTAAGGATAGGTTGCACACTGACATGATTCATAGCCTACTTGGGAAAAGAGAAGCTCTTTTTAGCCATTAGGGTTTGGGATCCTAGGGCAAGGGGTTTAAATAAGAGAGGGGTTCACCAAATTATTTAATAAAAACTTAATTAAATATAATTTCAGAGTAACTAATATGATAAAATATAGTATATTACAAATGTTAAGAACTATAATGATGCAACATTTTAAGCAAATAGAAGAGATGGAAGACTTGTCTATTTTACTCTTAATCTAGAACATGACTAAAGCTGGGAAAATTGATGAACACGTTGGGCGAGTTTTGTAAATGCTCATTATTAATTCTACACTTCATGAGATAGAGATAGACATGAACGCACTTTGGGCTAGGGTAGGGGCACTGGGAAGAAAATGCCACTTTTGGGTGTTAGTTACTACACAAATGCTTATAATCTACTTTCTTTTGTGTCACTAGGGTTTCACAATTACTCTCTGTTGATCACTTGATATTTGTACTTTGATCATCGGGGTAGTTTTAACCTACAACACAAGATAACAAAAATTCAAATTGGAATGAAATATGCAATATGTGAAGTCATATTGGCCCCAGTGGTCACCCAGAGAGTGAACTTATGATTGTGTGTTACACTACATTCTAGAATTCATGTAGTTCTTAGTGCTTGTGTGTGAAATTGTGTCCTTGGGTTGCCCTCGCACCAATGATGAAAATATAATGGGGTATATCTAGCTTTGATACAAATTTGTGAGATGGAATTTAGCACTTCCCCTTTCTATGTAGTGTATGCAGAGTATACAACCAAAAAATGCAGTTGTTTTGATAGTAATGATAGTATATACATGTGATTTCCCCTTATAATTGTCATCCAGAATAGTAGAGTGTATTTTGTGTATATATATGGATCTCTTATTTTAATTTTGACACAAGTAACATGACATGCCTACTATGACCTTGGGATAAGGATAAGAAAACTAAAAGGGAAGACCACAAATGTCAAAAATGTAAACAAGAACAAAGAGGAAAAAATCACCAATAATGGATAGGATCGCCAGGCGCTAGTGTCTAGAATGGGTGCTAGTGTTCTAGGATAAATGAAAATAGATATAAAAATATAGAAAGACCAAAACTAGGTATAGAATTGACAAATGTGGGAGAGAAAGGCAATAGAAATAATCAAACCAACTGGATGGAAAAGGGATTGTGTCATTAGTGAATACGTTTATCTTGTAAGATCCATGCATATAACAACATACTTGATGGAATAGTAAAATAGTAATATGTGTGTGATTTTTGTCTAAACAAATCAATCTAGAGATTCTTAATTATGTTAAGGATGTGCAAGAAATGTATGAGAAGTTTGAATCACTTCATAATGCTTTGAGGAAGAAAAGATCCATCCTTCGAGAAGAAGATCACGATGATTCCCCATATTATGAGGTGTTTGTTCTTGAAATAATCCTATGTGTTTCTCATGACTATGTTGTTCTTGATCCTTCCAATGAAATTTAACTTGACGCCTTAGAGGATAATAAAGAAAGCATGATAGTTAAACCTCTATTCATATATTCATTTTTTGGCCCGAGACACATCCATTTAGAGGAACAATATATACCAGAGAGGAATATTCTTGTTCCATGATAGATGTTCCAATACTTGTCAAATATTCCACTAACCATGAAGATGTTCAAGAGATGAACCATACTTCCACATCGTAGATTATTCAAGAGGATGACTTTGAGGTAATCATTGATGGTTTTATTTCTCATTTTGGTTCTCCTTTTAATTCACAAATTCCCAATGATGAAATGGAGAAAATGGAGAATCCAATTTATTTATTGAAATAATTATGGATAAATAAATGGGTTATGGCCTCTCTAAGGAGTTTATTTCCCCATCATCACCAAAGGAATGTGATAGTGATCATAATAGTGAGCATGGAATTTTCCCTTTTCCCTGTGAAGAAGAAGACTCTCTAGGAGATGTTTGAGATGGAGTAAAGGATTGTTCTCATGTGGATGACCCAACATTGTATTCTTCCTCTTGTCATGGGGATGATTTGACAAATCATGAACTGAAAGGTGTACCCTTCTGTGCAACATAGATCACTTCTCTCTATTTGAAAATGATGAAAACTAGGTATGCCGATCTTGCAAGAAGGTAACCCCTGGATGACAAGAAATATGGATCATGAGGAAGATAATTTTTCAAATGAGTCTTGTCCATGTGAAGATCAGATTTCCAACCATCTCCTTGAGGCCCAATGTGAATATTTTTCAAATGAAGGTGAAAATGAGTATGTGGAAGCTTTGAAGGAGAAATTTGTGCAAGATATCTTGAAGATTGTGGAAGAAATTGAATACTCTCAACTTAGTATTGATATCCTAACCTATGACATGATAATGCAAGAAAATTATGATTTTAGTTATGATCCTTATTTTGATGCACAAATGTTCAATGATGAGATCGAACAAATGAAGGAACTCAATGTTCTCTTGAAGCATTGGTGGATGAGCATAAATGTGAAGGTAATTCTTTCCCTCTCCCTTCTTGTGAAGAATAATGCATCCATGACGAACCAAAGGAAGATGGAATGCATGAAAATCCCATGGATTTATTCCTCTATGAGGATATCACCTCCATCACAAAAAGTGATGTCAAGGACAAGATAGTGAGCTAGTGTGCACAAACATTAATTGTTCAGAACAAAAAATGAGAAGCATGGAGAATACTTTGAATGGAAAGAAAATGAAATTCTTGAATATCATATGAATTTCCTCATTCATAAAGTTAATATATCCACCATAGAGAGTGATATCAAGGTCAGTGGTGAGTTGATAGACACAAAGACAAATAATTTGGAGTAAATGGATGAGAATATGCAGGAGTCTTGTAAATGGATTCAAATTCAACATGTTCTCACCATCTTCAAATGCCCCACTAATCCTAGAAATGATCCCATATTGTAATATCCACTCAAAGGTGATGAATGCTTTCATGAAAAAATCAAAGATTCTATTTCGAAAACATGAGAGAGTGTCTTCTTGTAGTCATGAGACATCAAGTTGAGACTATAGAAGGAAAAATTTCAATCAAGTTACAAAATGGTCATTGGATGCAAATGATTTTTCTATGCAATATCAGTAAGAAGATAGAATCTTGGTCTCTCTCCTTCTTCCCAAATTATACAGATCCATCATGAGAGCATGCCATGATTTGATGATTATCTTCAGTCTTTGGAAGTTTGAATTAAGCCCACTGTTCCATTATGGTATGTACTTCTCTCAACCTATTTTGGGTGTGTGTACATTCTTCTCCCACCTCAATAAATTTACATGCCCGTGTACCATTGTCTCCATTATGATTTCTTTCCAATTTTTTGTGTTCCCTTTATGTTTGGTGTGTTTCCCTTTAGTTTTATGTGTTCATTTGGTTTTTCCTTGTGTGTTTTTTTCACTTGTGCTAATAGTGAATAATCGACTCTATGGACCAATTTAACAAGGAACTGGTCTACTCACCCAAGAGAAATTTGAGATTCTCTATTTCTCCTTACAATCCAATTTCCCTGAGTTAGATCCATATGTTGTCATGTGAAATTACTAGCCTAAAATTTTGAAACTTGAACCATGAAAACCAAGTCATAATGTGAAAACTTTCTTCAAAACCATCCTAAATCCCTCTCTTATGATAAGGTCAATTTTTTTCATTTAGCGAAGTACAACAGAAGACTAGTTCTCCAAAAGGCCTAGAAAGGACAATTTTTGCATTTTCAAGGCATGTGTACATATTTTGAGAGGGTTATAAAAATCTCATAAACATAAAGAGGTGGCATTAGAGATCCTTGAATGTTTTGGAAGTAATTTAGTAATATTTAGGAAATGTTTGGTGATTCAAGAGCAACTGTTCAAAAGAAAGTTTTGGTGTAGGAATGAGCAGTCAAAATGTGAACTTAAACTTATCTCAATGATTCCAATATATTTTTAAGGATTTATGAGTCAAATAAGTATGAAATGTAAATATTGAAGAAACCTCTACATATTGGTGTCATAAAATTTGATCTAAGGTATAACGGTTTCTTGAGACACTTTAAACTTTTGCAGTGTACCTTGTTGTCCCGATTGAAAAGGGTACATTTTTAGAGTTTGAGGAATAATAAATGTCTGAAAACTATTCCATTTGTCTTAAAATTGTCTTTATAGTCATATTCATATTAAATTTCACCTCAAAGTTATATCCACGAGCTCCTCGGGGTGAAGATTTCATGATCTTAGGCTATCTCGGGTAAGGCTGGTGCAAAAGCTGGATTTCCAAATGAATTAAGGTGATCTTTGTTGCACCTATTGTACCTTTGTACCCAAGGGGACAAGAGGGGGAAAAAAATCACCCCAATTCATTCCTTTAACTCTTCAACCAACCATGTGCAGTCAAGTCAACCTAGGTTGAGTCAAAACTGAGTTTGAGAGAAGTGTGAGTGAGGGCTCCATCCTTAGTCATTTTTTCTCAATGCCAAATGTCACTACCATGCTCCAATGTTACCATTTCTATCCCTGATGTCTATATTTCCCCAAGTGGACAAGGTGGACAAAAATTGTGCCCATGAGCAGCCCCATCTCTTAGTCATCCATGCAACCTCTTCCGGCTTTGCGAGGTGCTTGCTCGGATCTTCCATCTCACTCACCTTCACTCGTGGGCCTCCACTTGTCATCATCTTTCTCAAAGGTTCCCTTTTCTATCCCTTATGTCCCTTTTTCCTCAAGGGGACAAGGGAAAAATGTGTGCCCGTGAGCAAGGCCCCTCTCTTAGTCTTTCATGTGACCTCTCCCAATTCAACAAGGTGTTTACTTAGCTCCTCCATCTCACCCACCTTCACTCTAGGGTTGCCACTTGTCACAATACTACTCCAAGGAACCCTTTTCTTTCCCTTATATCCCTATTTTCCCTTTTCATCATGAAAAACCATATTTAAACTCCATTCAAACTCATATCTAACTCGTGGTTAAACTACAGTTTGCAAAATAGCTCAAAAGATAAACATAACTTATTTTTAACTCATATTCCCTTCACATGTCGACATCCCACCATGTTTGATGCTGTAAAACCTTGAAAAACATCCATTTTTATCATATAATCTGTAAAAAAATTCCAAAACCTCCATAGCCTTGAAAACCTAGAGTTCTTCATATCTCACTAACCGAAACCGGATCGCAGTAAAATTCCGCCAATGGTTTTCTCTCGAATGCCTTTGGGATGTGTGTGATAAAAAATTCATCCATGACCTATATTTTTTATACATAAAACTGATATATCAAACCCTAAAATTTTATTTTTCAATTATCAAGAGTTTTTGAGATGAAAAATAGTGAAAATTAGAATGTGGGATCCCAATGCAAAGTTGAACACAGTGAAGGTGATTTAGTTGCAATTTGACACCTGATACGATCACTTTATAAAAAAATAGAATATTATATAAACAATTAGGTGATAAAAATATTAATTTTACTTAAATTACAAACCCTCAACATTCAGAGCATTCAAAAATAGTGAGAAACATCAAATAGGGTAAATCGGACAACTTTCTAAAAATAACAAGTTTGGAAAAAGCAAATGTCCCAAAATGGAAACTTTCTAAAAATGAAAAATAATCATCATTTATTCTAATTGTGTTAGGATATTCATATAACAATATTTTTCAAAATTCAAACAAAATCTTAAAATAGCAGCTCTAACCCCACTTGCTAAAAATAGGAAGTTTCTCATTTGAGCCCAAAAAGTTGCAGGTAGCTCTATTTTCACTCATATTATTACTTTTTCCATCACCATGAGCTCGAGAGGATTTTTCATGGTTTAAACAAGTAAATTAACCCTCTGCAATATTTCAAGGGATCCTAAAGCATCATTCTAAACATGCTCATGTCAAGGAGCATATCAAAGCACATCAAGTGTAGTAGGTGAAACCAAGAACATTGTGAGCTCGAGAAAAGAGTTTTAAAAGAGTCAAGAGATCCATTGAAATTCAAAATCATCAAGAATCCCATCATGATAAATAATGAAAGTCATCTCAAGCAATGGATACCTTGCGAAGTGTTTTTAAACACTTGATGCATGCTTGATAGCAATCTCACATGTTGCAAGTCAGAGGAGGTGGAATTTGTGATGTCTTAGTGAAATTTAGAGGTCAAAACATGTAACTCATAATCAAACCCAATTCATCGGTTAATTCTTTCGTATTGAGAAGGAATTTTTTTACACAAGGAGAAAATTAATCAATGGTGTCAAAATGTTATAGGCATGTTTCCACCCAAGTAGCATCTCGGTCGATGGAGTCGATTGTGAAGAAGGAAAGGGTGTCCTCATGATCAAAAATGAAATGGGAGATTCATGGAGTAATTCAAAGTGATTTATTCATACTATCCAGAGTAATCAAACCATTAGGTGTGAATAATCATGGAATCATATTCTCCCATTGTAAATATTTGAGCTTGAAGGTATGTAAGCATCCCAAGTCTGAATTTTATTCAAGAAGTAATCTAGAGCCAAATAGGTGATCTTCGTGTGAGGCACCTAGTATGAAATAATCAATAAATACTCTCATTAAAATCATATGATCACTAACTTTTCTTAAAACCTCGGTCAAACACTTGATAGTGTGGTCATTTCTTAAAGGAAGAACCATTGCAATCAAATCTCACTTCGAGTGTCATCAAGCGCCATCTAAGAAGAATCTTTGAAAAGAAATATGAGGAAAATAGGGTGCATGGAGGTTCCATGTTCTAAGAAGACAAGATTCATTGAAAATCCAATAGAACCTATTGATCCATGTAATATTGATCCATTGCAGCCCCCATCTTTCATCAGCATTCAAATATGTTTTTCTTGGTGGTAGAACCTTCCCATAATGAGAAAAATGTGATCCCTCATCAAGCTCATAAATATATTTTTATGTCTAACATCACATCTACTCTAGAAGATACATTCCCATGAATCCAATAATTTCTAGTAAGAGAACCAATGAAAGCTCAAAAAGTTGTAATGCGACCTTAGAGCCATTACAACAATTTTGAATACCAAACAAGGTAGGAAGGCACACGTAACTTTTCACTTTTTGAGTGGAATTTCTGGTAATAAATATGTGTAGGTTTCCCAACCAAAAGTTGTAAAACCTATAGAGGAAATGACTCATGAGGACTATGAGTTGGCCCTCATCTCATTGGGTCAAGCTACGCACAAAGGTGATGCTCATTTATTCAAGGAATCCTCCACCCATATACTTTCTCAAAATGAGGAATACAAGTAAATAATTGAGCAAGTGGAAGGGTGTGTGAGATCTCTCACTACCTACATTCAACCTTTCTTAGAGCCCAATTCAATACCTCCTCTTCCTATGGAATATGTTTCTCACGATCGGTAGCTTTCACCCTGAGTTGATGAAGAAGGAACAATGGCATATGATGCAAGGAAGATAGAGATAGTGATAAGCAGATTGAGAAGAATATTGAAAAAGGAAAGGCTTTACTCCTAGAGGTTCTCTCTATTCAGGTATGTTCTCATCATTGTTTTAGAAGTGAAGAAAATAAGGGAAGAAATTGAAAAATAAAATATCCATTGGGATGAGGTGTTCCCACTTGTGTCTGAAATGAGTTTCCTCAACTCCCACACTCTCGTGAGTAGGAATATGTTCACATCTATCGATGATAACTTGTCCCAGTTTGGATCCACACAATGAATGCTAGATACAACATGATAGAAGATTCCATCTCTGAAATTGAGTCTAGTGAACAACATGCCTTCGAGATTTTGGATGATGTTAGTAACTGTGTTCAAAAACTTGGATCCCTTCCACTCACTAAGAATTCATCATTAGAGGAACTCATTGGTTCTTTCCAAGAGCTAATCAAAAAGGAGGCAAGTGATCCTCTCTCCTTCAATGAGGATACTTTGGAATCCTTTACCAATACTAGAGGATTTATTTCCAACATTTCAAGAGATCATGTGGAATGGTTTAATCAGTGCGAAGCTATCAATGAGGTTCCCAAGACATGGATCAAAGTGTTGAGCTATATCCCCATTCTAGAGGAATAAAAGGTGGCACATGTGGTAGTTTGGTTCAGTAGATAATTCAAAGGATATAAGATCATTCAAAGAACTCTCCCTAGAGGACCAAGAATGGTTATTTCTTCATCGTAATGAATTCATATTTGTTAGATTAGTCAACACATTATCTCTCTCTCCTTCTCCTTTTTCTATGTTCTAATTTCTTATTAAGAATGTATTTTTTACTTTCTACCCTATTCACTTAAGTGACCCTCAATTGAACATTGTAAGTTTCCTTTTTCATCAATAAGGAAAAGACTCACTTCTAGGAAGATGAAAGGTCACAAGTGATGGTAATAGGTGAAGATTCATGTGGGGGTAGATGAAGAGACATTTTGTAATTCTATAAATTGGAATGGATTCTCCATTCCAAGGGTTAGAAATTGTTGATTGAATGTATGTTGTTGATATTACCACTTCTACATCAAGCAATAAAAGCTACAATTCTTCTATTTCTTGTCTTATGTTCCTCTACTCTCTCTTTCCAACTTTACATACATGATAATCTTGTAAAACCAAGAAAGGTGTTTGTGCCTTTGATAAATGAGTCAATGGAATTTTGTGTTTATAATTTGTTGGTATTATCGTTGTTTGCATTGTTGTGTTCTTCTAATTAAATTTGGACCTACTCTAGTTATTGTATGTGAACTTTGTAAGCCTACTCACAATAGTAACCCTCTCTCTCCTTATTTCCCTAACTCCCCTTTACCTTTCTTCACTAAAAATTCCTCCCTTGTACCTTGTATAATTATTTTCCATAGAGTTAGTGGAGTACTCTGTGTGATCCCTAGCCTAATATCCACCCATAAATTTAGATTATTTTACATTAAATAATGGGAGCCTCCCATACAAAAGAAGGAGGGGCTTAGCCCCAAAGCATTGGTGAAAACTAAATAATTTTTCACACGATAAATTATTTCGCCAACAAATATATTTTGATTTAGGGAAAACAAAAGCTCTAGAATTTAAACAACATGAGACATATACATCAACAAGATCTTAATTGAAAATTTTAATCAATGAACACTTAAAACTACTAATAATATATCAATTAACTAGTATTGTCTTTGAAATTACGTATCTACATATGGTCACAATTAAAACTTAATGTACATTGATAATAAATATGGAAATGACATGGAAATATAAAATGTAATCATTGATGTTTAAAAATACATGTGTAAGCATATATTTTATTTAAATTAAAAATACAATGGTAATAACACTCTAAAATTTCCAATCACGCTAAAATTACAAGTAAAAGTCTAAGTTTTCTTTCTCTTTTGCAATTTTATTATTTTCAAGTAGAAAAATAAAATTTCTAAACATCAAAGTTTTGATTGTAAAAGAAACAATACAATTTATTTAGGTAGTTGACTTATCCACTTTGACTTAAAGTGAAAGTTGTATATCCACTTTGACTTAAAGTGAAAGTTGTATATCTACTTTTACCGAGAGTGAAAGTTATATGACATGTATTTGGGAGGAAAATTTGTAACTAGTAAAAATAATATCTTAAATACATCTATCTAAAATTTGTTTAGAGATACCAATCTCAAGGTTTTACTATATTTATTAATAACTTTATTACCTTCCCTATTGTTTTCTTAGTGGCTAGTTACAAAAATTTTAATCTAAATATATTTGTAGGATTTTTACTCATGTGATTTTAGTCATTTTTTTTTAATTATTGGTAAATAGTTTTTTGAAAGGGACTATACCCTTATACAAGAAGGCTCAAAAAGCCAGATGTGAACAAATTAGGAACAAAGAAAAAGATCAAGATCGAGGTAAAACGTGAAAGCCCAGAAGCAGGAAACAATGCTCAGAATAAAACCCAAAACCAACAGCAAATCAGCATAAAAACAACTGATTTACAGCGACCAAACAGCTGCTGCCCAACAAAGTAGCCGAGCAGCACTATGAAACTAACAAGGCAGAGAACTGGTATTCTTGGAGAAAAGTTTTTTCTTTTTACGCACCGTTATCTAGCCTGTAGAAGCCTCCGCGATTGGAGGATTAAATAAAGGAGGCGTATTTTCCTTATCCTCCAACGATCCAACTGGGGCAGCGGAATCATTAACATCTTTTGTATTTTCCTTTCCATCGCCAACTGGATGAGATTCATTGGCACCTTCAACAACTGGAATTTCTGAGAGAGGGGTTTCTGGGACAAAAACATCTTCAGTATCAGTATTTGAATCCTCTTTGGCTTTGAAAATCAGGTGTTCTGAGAGTGCATTTTTCCACCAGTTGTTTTTTCCATTTTTTCGCTTTTCCATACCGCAAACATCAGCAGTGTGTCCAGTAGCAAAACACTTTCTGCACCTAAAGGGCAAGCGTTCATAATCTAAAGATTGTGTCCAAGTTCTGTTTTGGACTTTAAGCTCTATATTAGCAGGGAGATTTTTGGATGTGTCAAGCTCAACAAGGATTCTGGCGAAGGTTGTGTGCGTGAAATCAATGGTTTGGGGGTCAATGAAAAGGATATGACCCAAAGTATTTCCAATAGTGGTTAGGCAGGTACTATCCCAGAATTGGAGCGGTAAATGGGGCAGTCTAATCCAGACTGGTTTGCAGGCAAAGGATTCAGTAAGTGGGTTAAAAGAAGGGAACCAGGGTTTCAAAACTAGGTAGTGGGATTGAAAAGCCCAGAGTTTTTTAGCTATGACTTCCTTATCCCTAATTGAGGAAAAAGAAACAATAAACATACCTTTCACACATGGATAAAGATCTAGCTTACCAGATAGAATCGGGATCCAGTGCTTTGTAATCCAGTCATGAAGGGTAGCTAGGTTTGGCCATAGCCCGCTGAATCTCCCGATTAGGGCATGCTCTTGGTAGAAACGTTCTGAATCGAGGACTTCATCCCCAAAAGAAACGCTAGGGTTAGTAACCGTTGGGGTCATGGGTGTGAAGGGACTCATCCCTGCATGAGACTCACCTTACTGTAAAATATCCTTAAATGTATTCGATCTGTTTGAGTTATTATTTAGGTCTGATTCACATCATCCCTGGTATCCTGAAAGCCTTTCCTAGTGATCTTCGGGTGCAGATCCATTGAAGAAGAGCGGTTCTTAGGCTCAAGAGATCCGTCGCCTATAGTTCGATCACTATCTACAATCACCGGTAGCTTGCAAAAGGCGGTGAGCATTCTATACTGAGGGTCGGTTGAGATCCATCCCCATGAGAGGATCTAGCAGGGTTGGGGTTCGAAGAGGCCACCTTAGCACCGAAAGCCTGGTCAATCCACGAAAGAACCAGCTCTGCACACCTTGCGCCTCCAACAGCCTTTGCCTCGTCGGATCCATGGCCGTTGAATCGACCAGAATGGGTTTGTGGCCGTTTAACCATTTAGGGGTTCGCAGAGAGGTTCGCAGAGAATTTTTACAATTACCATTTAGAATTTAGAGTTTTAATCATTAACCAAATGACCTCCACGAGTAACCATTACTCCAATGAAATTTTCCTCCATTTTTTTGTTAATAATAGCAAGGAAAGGGGACTCACTTTAGAACATAGGCACCATAAAAAAATTGAATAGGGGAGAGTACGATGAATATAATTTACCAATTTTGGATTCTCACCCTTTAGCCTCTTTCCCCATTGGTAAAGCTATTGGTGAGTGTAAGTGCCTAACAAATCACTCGTATCTTTCAATTATTACTAATATGGGATCAACCCATTTATAACCCACCCATGTATTTTATGTTAAGTTTTTTCCTTACCCGATCATGTATTTTATTTTAAGTTAGTACCTTTGATGAGAAATTTCATTAGATATTGTATTTTAGAGGTATTTTTACTAATGTGATTTTAGTCATTAACCAAATGACCTCCATGAGTAGTCATTAAAATTTTCCTTCATGTATTTTTAATAATAACAAGGTGAGGGGACCCACTTTAGCACACAAGCACTGTAAGCATTTGTTAGTAGAAGGGGAATGGTGAATATAATTCACCAATTTGGGATCGCACCCTCTAGCCACTTTCCTCATTGGCAAAGGCTTTAGTGAGTGTAGTGATTAATAAATCACCATTTTCTTGCAATTATTACCAATGTGGAATCAACCCATAAAAATTTAATGTTTTATTTAGGATAAAGGTTTTGGCTAGAAACCCTACCCAATTACAAAAGGGCCATTACCCAGATTAAACAATACAAGATCTATAAGAAGCGAAACAAGGCGCATCTTCCAAGCGATCGGCATGATACCAAATTACGGTGAAAATAAGCTCAAAGTAAGCAAAAAGTAAGCACAAATTAAACTCAAAGTAAGCAAAAACACACAGAGAAATTCATTCAAAATGACATAGAGATCTGAAAAGAGTCCAACAACTAGAGATTTGTTATTTCATAAAACACGAAAATTATTTTTGATGTAGACCAGTCCCTTATTGATCTCATTGAGAATTACAAGAAGGATGCAAGACCGAGAACAATTTAATTAGATAAAAAAAAATTGTGTGATTTTTACTCATGTGATTTTAGTCATTAAGAAAAGGACCTCCGTGAGTTGTATTACTCTTATGAACATTTTTAGTAGGGAAGGAGGGTGAATATAATTCCTCAATTTAGATTTCTCTCCTTATACCCTCTTTCCACATTGGAAGAGTTATTAGGGAGTGTAGTTCCTAATAACTCACCCTTGTCTTACAATTATTACTAATTTGGGATTAACCCATTATAACCCAATCACATATTTTATGTTAAATTATTGGATTTCTGAGAAAAATAAGATAAGGATAAATATTTTTGTGAGGACCTATCTGGAACAACCAAAATCGGGGATCTTACCACCCAAATATTACAATATGAACAATATCGGACAAACATATGAAAAAATAGAGAAACTGCGAAAAAAACAACAAAACTCCAGCAAAACTACGAAAGCAGAAATGTAACTTGTAAATAAGCGTTTTGTTCAAAACACAAACTTGTAAATAACATTTTTTAGCCTCGAGAAAGTAAGCCATATCAAGAGTTTTGGTCATCGAGTTTTCATCTTGTAAGTTGCGTCGGGTTCTATATATATAGGGGAATGGTCTCAAGCTATTAGAATTCTTTTTTGAGTTGGGATCGGTTATTTTCAAGGCCCATTTGTAGCCAATTTTCACTAAAAATATGTTGAAATGCAATAGTAGAACTCTAATAGTTGGCTCAGAAGGTGCTTCCAAATTGAAATCTATTCGCTAGTTTTGAGAATTGTATGTCTTGATTGACTCCCTATATAATAGAGAATTGATTTGGAAGATTTTTTTCACCATTTGCGTAGTGTGCACTTGTTCTATAGGCCATGTTTCTAGCCATTTTCGCTAGAGCGAGATTGGAAAACTACATCTAAATAAACAAATAGATTTCTTAGGGCACCTTTGGAGGGTGAAACATGTTATATTATGATTATTTTTTTAAGCTACGTGTTTCTAGGTTGAATGTTGTTGTCCACTCAAAATTCCCCTGCTTTTGAAGTTAAAAATTGAAAATTTTGAGGTTAAGTGTCTTTTACGTCGTCTGGTAATGTGAAAAGTCAAGAAATTGGGAAAATCTACGTTTTTGGGTCATTTTGTGTGATTTTCGGGCCTGTCGGACATTTTTTTCCCACGTGTCCCAGGTTCATTCAAGCTCTCTATTCCCCGATCGGTCGGTTTACCCGAAGTCCATTCTTTTCGGGCCTGTCGGAACTTTTTGTCCCAAGTTTCCCAAGTTTGCCCAGACCCATTGTTCCCTTTTTGTTCGATTCGGCCGAATCATGTATTTTGCATACTTTCATCCCGCATGTCCCAAAAACATTTATGCGTCTTTTCCCCGCATCGCCCAAATCAGCCAAACCACGTACTTCGTGCTTTCGCGTCCCTCGTGTCCCAAATGAACCAAGTGCCATTCGTGCTAATTTTTCCCGCTCTACCCGAATATCTTGCTTTTCAATTCGGTAGATGTGTATTTAATGTGCATTTATTGTCTTTCTCTCTCCTAAATGGCTATATAATGAGCTGCTCCCTATGCATTTTTGCACACTGCTTTCATGCTATCTATTGCTCGTACCCTTGAGACAAAAATTTCCACGCGTGTATCCATTCCCCCTGCAATTCCATCCCAAGTCCAACTGCGGCACTTTGCTCTCTAAGTTACTACCAACATGAAGATTAAATTCCAGGGCAAGAAAAATTTCACCACTCGAGTCTGTTGTTCTGATATCGGAGGCGGTGAGGTTTGCCACCTTGACTTTGGATATTTTTAGGCAAGAATGACAGATGCGAACCCTTCACCTATGGCGCAAATGATTCATGACAATGATTTGGATTTCACCGGTGGATTCCCTATCTCGGTCAATGATACTGAGACACAGTGCTCTCCTGCGGGGCTCATTTTAACCCTGACTCAAGTGAGTTGACAAACATGCATGGGGAGCTTATCGCCAAACTTGACAATGCTATAGTTATTTCTCAGAATCAGGCACAGGCCCTTTTCGATCAAGACAGTGAGAAATATAAGGCACGGGTGGCAAAGTCTTGGCTGAAAAACCCTAAGAAGGGGGCATCTCATCTATCTAAGACTCTATTTCATGCATATTTCAATGAAGAATTGTCAGATTTTATAATCCTACTAGCTCGGGTCATGGGTTTACCCTCTACAAATGAGTTCCATTTCTGGATGTGCCCGCTTATCAATATGGTGTGCGAAGGAACTCAGAATATCAATTGGGTAGAGATCATTAGTATGAACCTAGCAGAGCAGTTGTCTAATGTACAGTAGATCAAGAAATTCTATATGAATTCATACTTGATGTATACCCTAGCAACATCGAGGTAATGGTTTGGGTTCTCATACATTGATGCTCATAAGGGTGACCCTGTGTATGCCCTCGCCCTCAATTCACCTTGGAAACTAGCAATCGCAATTTCAGGAGGGTGAATGATGCTTTCACCATGTACATTGTCAGGCTCCTAGAAAGTGACACGGTGAGGAGATTTTTATGAAGCTATGAGTCTGATAGCGCATTACGGTGCCTACTTCATCCAATTTAGGAAATTTTCCTATATAAGGCTTGCAGGCTATGAGAGCACTCCTCTCAAGCCTCCTATGTTCTATGATGAAAAAATGGCCTTAATAGAAGTATACGGGTATTTGGATAAGTTTGCAGAACTGCGGGGATAAGAAAATCATTGGCCTACACTTTCCTATCATCTTGGGAAACTACACCTGCAAAACAGCCCTAGATGCACAAAATATAGAAATAGCCCTAGCTCTCATTACTTTCCATTTCTTCAAGCCAAGAACTTGTTTTGACTTGAAGAATTTTATTGAGAAGAACATCAAGATCACTTATCATCATAGAGGCGAGACCACGAGAGGACTATTGGGTTGACTGTGTTTATGATTTTGAAGCGAGGAGAAGACATTATGGAAGGTTTTCCCTTCAATTAATCCAAGAGCTTAACCTGTACCAAGTTCCTAAAGTGCTCCAGGATGATAATTATGACCTATACTCATATGATTATGACAACGTGGTCAAACACACCCCCTTGGAAGACTAGGATTGGTTTAAAAGGAAAAAGATGATTTGGGTGAAATCCTAGCCCGGTCTTAGTGAGGACCAAGATCTGGTTTGATAAGAAAGTCCGTGAGCTTAGGAGGCACTCAGAGGAATCCTCCTCCAAGGATGCTTCAACACCAAGGAGTGAAGCTTTAACACCCAGATCAGAAGCACCTATGTAGACCCCTCCTACCTCGTCAACTCAAGGACCTACAGTCTCCACTCCTTCCTCATCCACCCAACTATATCAAAAGAAAATTAGAGAAGTCAAGAAGGAGCTTGTGGAGGAAGATCTCCTAAGGAAGCATACTGAGTTATCCTCAGGCCTAGAGAACATCATTGTTCTCAGTGAAAGTGAAGAGAGTGAAGTGCCTGTATCTACAAGCGCTCCAGAAGCCCCCATGGATAAAGAAAAAGAGGTCCAAAGCACTGAGCTTAGGGTGTCGGTGACCCCTCAGCGTGTCGAAGCCACAAACACCCCACTTATATTTCAATTAGAGGCAACAGTAGTACAAACCTTGGGTGCCATGAGTTCTCTGTCTCTTGGCCCTCTTGCCCCACCTTCTGCTTCCTCCTCCTCTTTTGCATGGGTGCAGCCTCTTGTTGACAGTAGGAAGAGAAAGTCTTCCTCCGGATCTCAGGACCAAATTTTAATGTTGTGGTGGCCTTGTTAGGCACTACTCCTCCTACTCACGCTAAAAATCCAGAATTACCTCCGAGGATAGTGTCGATGCTCAAGGCCAACAATTCTGGAGATAGCTAAGCCTAAAGCGAGACAAGCCAGAGAAAGATTTGCAAGCATCCAACTGGAGCTCTCGAGAATTCCCATGGGAGAGTCCACCCCTGAAGGAAAGATCCACAATCTTGAAGCATCACAAGAGTCATTGGGAGGGTAGAGAAAAGGCAGAAAATTATAGAGCAGTTGGAGGAACAAGCCCAGATTCTTACAAGTTTCATCAAGTCCCCTGCCATCCAAGGATAAAGTTTTAGATCCTACCCCATTGACTACTCTTCCACCCTGTAATTTCGAGCGGGATGAAGTGCAGAGTATCAAATACATGCACAAATATTCTGTCTATGGAAGAGCTATGGAGGCCATGGTGGATGATATGCTTGTTTTAGGATTGAACTTCATTGATGAAGCCTTCAAACTCCACGGGAAGGTGAGTAATTTGAAATAGAAGCTCTCCTCAACTATTGTCCAATGTACAGTAGACCAAGAAATTCTATATAACTTCATACTTGATGTATACCCTAGCAGCATCCAGGCAATGTTTTGGGTTCTCATACATTGATGCTCATAAGGGTGACCATGTGTATGCCCTACGCCCTCAATTCACCTTGGAAACTAGTAATCAAAATTTCGGGAGGGTGAATGATGCTTTCACCATGTACATTTTCGGGCTCCTAGAAAGCGATACGGCGAGGAGATTTTCTGATGAAGCTATGAGTCGATAGCGCATTAGGGTGCCTACTTCATCCAATTTAGGAAATTTTCCTATATAAGGCTTGTAGGATATGAGAGCACTCCTCTCAAGCTTCCTATGTTCTCGTGATGACAAAATGGCCTTAATAGAAGTATGCAGGTAATTTGGATAAGTTGTCATGAACCCGTAGGGATAATAAAATCACTAGCCTACACTTTCATATCATCTTGGGAAACTACACCTACAAAACAGCCTGGATGCACAAAATATAGAAAGAGCCCTAGCTCCCATTACTTGTCCATTTCTTCTAGCCAAGAACTTGTTTTGACTTGAAGAAGTTTATTGAAAGCGTGAGAACTTCAAGATCCCTTATCATCATAGGGCGAGACATAGAGGACTATTGGGCTGATTGTGCTAATTATTTTGAAGCGAGGAGAAGACATTATGGCAGGTTTTCCCTTTAATTAATCCAAGAGCTTAACCTGTACCAAGATCCTGAAGGGCTCCAGGATGATAATTCTGACCTGTACTCATATGAGTATGACAACGTGATCAAACACACCCCCTTGGAAGACTTGGATTGGTTTAAAAGGAAAAATATGATTTGGCTAAAATCCTAGCCCTAGGTCTTAGTGAGGACCAAGATCGGTTTGATAAGAAAGTCTCGTGAGCTTAGGAGGCACTCAGGGGAATCCTCCTCCAAGGATGATTCAACACCAAGGAGTGAAGCTTTAACACCCAGATCGGAAGCACCTGTACAGACCCCTCTTGCCTCGTCAACTCAAGGACCTACAGTCTCCACTCCTTCCTCGTCCACCCAGGTATATCAAAAGAAAATTAGAGAAGTCAAGAAGGAGCCTATGGAGGAAGATCTCCTAAGGAAGCATACTGAGTTGTCCTCAGGCCCAGAGAACATCATTGTTCTCAGTGAAAGTGAAGAGAGTGAAGTGCCTGTATCTACAAGAGCTCAAGAAGCCCCCATGGATAAAGAAAAGGAGGTCCAAAGCACTGAGCTTCCGGGTGCCAGTGACCCCTCTGTATCAGAAGCCACAAGCACCCCGCTTATATCTCAATTAGAGGCGACAGCTCTACAAACCTTGGGTGCCATGAGTTCTCTGTCTCTTGGCCCTCTTGCCCCACCTTACGCTTCATCCTCCTCTTTTGCATGGTGCGCAGCCTCTTGTTGTGAGTAGGAAGAAAGTCTTCCTCCCGAGATCTCGAGGACCAAATTTTGATGTTGTGGCAGCCTTGTTAGGCACTACTCCTCCTACTCACGCTAAAAAATCTAGAATTACCTCCAGGATAGTGTCTGATGCTCAAGGCCAACAATTCCTAGAGATAGCTAAGCCTAAGGCGAGACAAGCCAGAGCAAGATTTGCAAGCATCCGATCTGGAGCTCTCGAGAATTCCCATGGGAGAGTCCACCCCTGAAGGTGAGATCCACAATCTTCAGGAAAGCATCACGAGTCATTAGGAGGGTAGGGAAAGGGCAGAAAACTATAGAACAGTTGGAGGAACAAGCCCAGATTCTTACAAGTTTCATCAAGTCCCTGTTGTCCAAGGATAAAGTTGTGGATCCTACCCCATTGACAACTCTTCCACCACCTATAATTCTGAGCCAGGATGAAGTGCAGAGTATCAAAGACATGCACAAGTATTTTGTCTATGGAATGGCTATGGAGGCCATGGTCGATGATATGCTTGTTGCAGGATTGAACTTCATTGATGAAGCCTTCAAACTCCATGGGAAGGTGAGTAATTTGCAACAGAATCTCTCCTCCACTATTGGGAGCATTGATAAAGAACTTAAACTTTGGGGCAGTTGCATAGTAGACCTCCGTCTAATGGGACAAACAGATGAAAATATTTTGATGGCAAGCAAGGTCTTCGAGGATGCAAAGGATAATTTGTCAAAGTCCTGGGTCTACAGCGTGGAATGGAAAATCAAGGTGTTGGAGGAGGCTTTGGGAGAGTTAAAGAATAGTTGGCAGAAGGGTGAGGCCTTCAAAACACTAGTTATATCTGCCTTCAAAGATATACATTGCCATCTTCATGATGAGACTTCTGGTGTGCCTCTCTCTTTACAAGAAATCAAAGCTCAATTCAGAGCTTTTGTCAAAGGTGATCTATTCAAGGAGAGTTCCATTTCCAAGGAAAAAATGAAGGAGATCTGCTCTCTTCAATCTACCATAGAAGAAGCAAATAAAGATTATCATACTCATGTCGAGTTCGACAAAGAAATGGAGAAGTGCCTCGGATTTTGGACTCAGTCTACTGCCAACACATCAGTCCCATGAGGCAGAGACATAGCAGAGGCATTGAAGAGATTCAGACAGCGGATCTTAAAGTCGGTGGGTCCCTCCCAGTCATGAGCACCTGTCTTCTTCTCCTAATTCTTCTCTTTTCTTCCTCCTTTTCCTCTCGGATTTGTTGTAATTAGTTGGGGTATTGCGATTAGCATCCCTTTAACTAAACATTAGTTAAAAGAAGTAGTTACCAAGAGTAACTAATTTGTAAACTATATAATGGCCTCTCCTTGCCATTTTAAAGGAGGAAGAACTTGGCTTATTTTTGAAAGTGTAAATAAATCATAAAGAAATCAATACGAAGGAATTTTCATTCTTTGTCTATCTGGTTTCCTTTATTCTCAAGATTTTCATTTAATCTTATTAGATCATTTGTCAAGTATTATCTTTGAGAAGCTTTGTATTTGCAAATGTTATTTATAGAATTTTGTGTCTTTTCAAATTTTTAATGTGATACAAATGATCTTATTCCAATTTTACGTACCCTCGCATGCATAAGGAATTACTCTATCATCTATAATTCTGAATGGTACCTTTCTTCTCGTTCTCGTATTTTCATTCCTCGAGTCCTTTTGTGATTCATGACCTTTTACAAAACACTTTCATAATATCCAAGTTCCATAGTAAAATCAGGATTTTTATATGTGTAAATAGGTTCGTTTCGAATAAGGAACCTCTCCCATTAAAGAGGAGGGACTTCTTGTCCCCTAAGCTGTTGCTCTTCTTGAAGTCCTTTTGACGACCAACAATTTTTGGTGACTCATTTGGGAATCATATTCTAGTTCTATAATCATTTATCGATCATCTTTTGATCCGGTGACTCCACATTTTACTCGAGGAAAAGGGCCCTTGGTATTAAAGATTCTCGGTTCAGCTTTTGGAATAGCGGGGTTTTCCTTTTCCTTCAAGCAAAAAGGAATAGAAAGGCTTGTTCAACAAGCACCCCCCCCCTGTCAAGATAGAATCCCTACGGGTGGTATTCCTTGAGCAAATCAGCCCTAATCTTCGAGCTCTGATTCTTGTTGGTGTTTGATTCCTCTTCAAGCCATTTTTCAAGAATGGTGGTGCCATTGCCTTGGGGCCATCATGTTGGGCCTCTTTCCCTTCCTCGGCCTTTGCATGAGTTACCTAGAGGAGTAGCAGGAAGAACTTTCCTAAATTTAAGGGTGATGGCAAGGTACATCTGATGAACTCATCGCAGCCTTCATAGTTGTATGCGAGTTACGGGAGTTGAAAATGAAGACGTCTCGTGAGGATTTTTCATTGAGACTTTACAAGATAATGTTGTTGATTGGTTCTATCACCTTCTTGGCCGGAGCTATCACTAGCTGCAACACAATGAGAACTAGGTTTGAAAACCATTTCAAACCGGCGGAAGACGTGCATTCTTTGCTAGCCCAAATTTCTCAAATAAAGAAGAAATCACAAGATCCCATGAGAGAATTTGTGGCCCGATTCAACAAGTTAATTAACAAAATTCCACCAAATACTCAACCTGTAGATCAAATCCAAAAATGCTTCTTCCTAAACGCTCAATTGCCTGAAGTTAGTTATGCACTGAGAAGGGCTAATCTCGCAACATTGGCCGAGGATCAAACTCTTACTGTTAGTGTTGAAGATGATTTAATCATGTCAGGGAAGTTAAGGAGAGACCCTTCTAAATCTAAGTCTTCTTCTTCCTCCTCTTCCACTCCTGGACCTAATACTGATCCATTGGTACAAAAACTTGCAAATGATCTCATCGCCATTAAGAAACAATTGGCTCAGCATACTCCCTATGCAGACGTTCCAAGGAGGAATTTTCAGCCCAGAAATCATTTGCTGCTTCTCAAACAAGGCTAGTGCTTGAAGGACCTCCTATTAAAGTTCCTGTCAATGCAACCTGTGAAGTTCAAGAACCAGAGGATGAGGAGGTTAATGAAGATTGTGAGGAATTTGTTGAAGAGGTTGATGATGAAATAGATGAACTTGAGGGATCTCGAGTTAATTTCTTCACCACTGAAGGCGTTGATGAAGGAGATGATTATGATGAAGCTAGTAGTAGACATGAATAGTGAATCATACCTTTGTCATGACTCGAGAGCGAGACAAATCGAGAGGGAGAAAGTGATGTAGCCCACCAAAAATCTAAGAAGCGGCGAGACAACTATCCCTGTAATTGCAAAAAGAGGATCTCCTATCCCCATTTCATCCACACCAAAGGTGAGTCCTACCAGTCTGCTACTAAATTTACTTCTTTTCCTCCTAAAATTGATAAGCACAGGATCCCAAGCGATGATAACCCGTCCACTTAAGGTCTTTTGATATTATTGATCACCTAAAAAGACTAAGGTTCAAATCTCGGAGGTTGAATATTATCAAACCCATCCCAAGGATTTTGTTAAAATGATTCACTTTGTCAATTCTCATTCTAAAACTACCTCTAAAGGCCTTTTACCCACTCCTTCTTACGCACCACATCCTAATCTGGTAGCCGCTATCACCTCACCCAATGATAAAATCAAACCATTCTATGTAACACTCCTTATAGTTGGCCATAGGCTCAGTAATTGCATCATAGACTCAGGAGCATTAGAAAATGTAATGCCTGCCAAAGTAGCTCATGCCTTAGGCTTGACTCTCACACACACTTACGGATCTTGTTATTCCATGGAGAGTAAGGAAGTGCCCCAGTCGGAAGGATTAAGGATGCATAAGTGGATTTTGCTACTTTGCACGAGAAGAAAGTTTTGGCTACTATCCTAAGTAGCGAGATATTCCTCCTTCATATGGGATGCTTACTAGCGAGAAATTTCGTAAGGATGTGGGTGGAGAAATTCAAATGGATTGGTCACATGCCCTCATACCCGTTAATGGGCAAATGAATAATTTGTTGCCTAAGAAGCAGTCTGAGTATATTGTACAAAAAACTGATGATCCCAAAGCACAAATACTCTATGAGGATATGGGGCATGGCAACTACATGATTATGTCTCCAGAAGAAATCCAACTCCCCAAAGTGTCACCTAAAGATCCTAATGGTGTTTGGATATTAGAGTTTGATGGAAGTTGTTCTTCAGCTGGTTCTAGAGCTAGTGTCATATTGGTGTCGCCTGAAGGAAGCATTCATCCTTTCTCATTCAAGTTGCAATTTGAAAATACCAATAATACAGCAGAGTATGAAGCTCTCATTCTTGGACTCCAGGTGGCAAAAGAACAAGGTGTGAAGAATCTTCTAGCTCGTGGGGATGTGGAGTTGATTATCAAGCAAGTTAGGAACCTCTTGTTGATGTCGAATCACAGCACCCCTGGGACTCTGTAACTCGATGGGTTGCAGATTCTCAGTGTGATTGCATAACATGGAGCTTTTCCCAAGTGTGGGACCTTGCGAAATCGAAAAAGCTCTCCGGATGAAGGCCGGTTCCTATTCCTCTGTTCAGATGCACACGTAAAAATGCAGAGGGTCTACTCAAAACCTAATCTAATTTTCCAAGGAGACAGGGAGAGAAAAATGCATAAAAATAAACCTAAGCTAAGGAGGTGATGCACCGAGGAATGAAGAACACACTGTCTTGCCAATAAACACGAGACCATAAAAATGTAATGCAAGATCATGCACTGAGATAACAGATTTACGGTGAAAGATCAAGAAAATGCAAATAAACACGAGAGGGTTGATAATCATCCTGAGACATGCATTAATTTGCTCCAAAGATTGATCTGACACACACCCAAAATGCCAAGAGACAAGGTTGCATTACAGTTTTAGATAGGAGGTTTGAACTCCACAGATTCACCTGCCAAAGAGAAGAAGGGAGGGGCAAAACAAGAATGTCCAACCTTTAGAAAGAAGCCCCTCCTTACAATTTATAGGAAGAATGAGAGAGAGAAGAGAGAGAAATTCCAAATCTACCCCAACCACCTCAGGTTGTATTTAATTCATCTCATTATGGTGGTAGGTGAGGACCATATCAAACCCCAAAAGTGGAAAACTGTATTTTGCATTTTTAAGAACTTGTTCCCACCCAATTAAAGATATCCAGTTGTAGTTAGGTAGAGGACGCCGTAGGCTTTCCGAAAAGTCCAACCTTGTGTGAATCGGAGCTCCCAGTCAAAAGTTATGGCCATCTGAATATCTGGGTCAGGGTCTGCTTCCTGTCAGCACTCAGAATGTTGCGCCTCCTGAAGGTGCGCCATAGGCGCATCCGTGTGTGTGTCGACATCTTCTTACGTGCACCAAGGAGCAACTTTTTCCCGTTGACACTCATTTTCATGCGCCACTTCTGTGCGCCATGGGCGCATTCTTTCTTATGTCGACACTCATTTTACATGCGCCTCTTACATGCGCCATGGCGCATTCTTTCTTATGTCGACACTCATTTCTGTGCACCTCTTCTATGCGCCATGGGCGCATCCATTTCTATCGACACTCATTGTCGTGCGCCCCTTTTGTGCGCCATGGGCTCATCCATTTTGCTGTCGACACTCATTGTCGTGCGCCCCTTTTGTGCGCCATGGGCGCATCCATTTTTTTGTCGACACTCATTGTCGTGTGCCCCTTTTGTGCGCCATGGGCGCATCCATTTTACTGTCGACACTCATTGTCGTGCGCCCCTTTGTGCGCCATGGGCACATCCATTTGCTATCAACACTCATTGTCATGCGCCCCTTTTGTGCGCCATGGGCGAGGTTTGAATTTCTTTGGTTTCCATATTCTTCCGCTTGTCTATATCTACACAGGGAAGATATATACAACACCTCTTCAGGAGTAAATAATAGAAGGTTGAAACATTACGGGAATCAGGTTTGGGACTCCATTAAATTTCTTGATGCTTTCTCCATCGAAGCAATGCCTAGGGAAGAGAATACCAGGGCTGATTCACTAGCAGTCTCAGGGTCATTGCTTATACCTCATCCTAACTTTTCTCAAGATAAGTTCACCATCGAGATGATCCATAGACCCAGTGTACCTGATAATACAAGTAACTGGAAATTTTTCAATGATGATCAACACTTGCTTTCTTTCTTAGAACTCAAGGATAATTTTAAACAGTTGTACTTTGAAGGAAGCGATAATTTGCCTCGTGAAAGTGTGCCCTTTGATGAAGAAGTTGTCAAAGAAGAAGAAGCAGATCGGGATGGATGTATCAAACTCAAAGGAAATAAGATCCCAAAAGGATTGATGAGTTTAGAAGAAATGTTTGAAAAAGCGGGGACAGGTATGTAAAGTTTAAATCTTCTACTAGACCTCAAAGAATCATTTGAATATGACAAAATTAATATTGGGAGTTCTACTAATCCTAAACTTGTGAACATTGGAAAATTTTGCACATCGAGAAGAAAAGAATAAGGTAATTAGTCTTTTGGAGAAGTATAAAGATGTCCTTTCTTATTCCTATGAAGACTTAAAAGCCTTTCAACCAAAGGAGATGTAGCATTTTATCCCTCTTAAACCTAGAATTAAGCCTTTCAAGTGAAGCAAAGGAAATATAATCCTAAGATAGTGACACCATTTTCGGGAAATACGAAGTTATTAAAAGCCAAAATCATTTTTCCTATTCACCATTCAACATGGATTGCCAATATTGTACCGTTAGAAAGAAAAATGGTGAAATTTGTATCTGTGTTGACTTCAAGGAATCGAATCAAGCTTCTTTAAAGGACAACTATCCTTTACCCATGATGGATCAGGTCTTGCAAGCGATAGAAGGATCCGAAATGTTATCTATGCTTGATGGATTCTCAGGATATAACCAGGTAGAAGTTAATACCACAGATCAACACAAAACGGCTTTCACTACTCCTTGGGGTACCTTTTCTTACAAAAGGATGCCTTTTAGGCATATTAATGCCGGTGCCACTTTTCAGAGGGCTATGGATTTGGCCTTTGGAAGTTTGAAAGGAAAGTGTATCATCGTATACCTTGATGACTTGTTGTATTTTCTAAAACTAGGCGGATCATTTTCAGCATCTAGAAAGCAGATTACGCTAAAATGTAGAGAACATGGGATCTCTTTAAATCCTAAGAAATCTGTTTTTGTGTCACGGAGGGGAAATTATTGGGGCACGTTGTCTCCAAAGATGGTATAAAAATTGTTCTGAGCGAGTTCAATCTATTCAGCAAATTCCTCTTCAACTAGCAAGAAAGGAGTGCACTCCTTCTTTGGTAAGGTTAATTTTGAGGAGATTCATCCCTAATTTTGCAGAGCTAACTTTGAATATCTCTCAAATGATGAAAGGAAAACAAAGATTTTATTATCTATTGCTATGCCACGATTAACACCATGGTTGTTGTTCGACTCAAAAGATTCGAATGATCATGAACTCCCAATTGCATTCATGAGCTACATTCTAAAAAATCATGAGCTAAGATACACCATAATGGAGAAACATGCTTTTGCGGTGGTTAAAGTGTCAAACAGATTTCATTTTACATTCTTAATTCTCACTCCATAGTATTTGTACCGAATCTGACCATCAAGTTCATTCTCACACAACAGGAGTTCGAGATCAAGAAAGGGAGGTGGGTGGCTAAGGTCCAAGAATATGACATTGACATCGGACCAACTAAGCTCATTCATGGAAAAGGCTGTGTGAACTCATCGGTTGAGGGAGCTGGACATGGGTTCTTTGGAGGATGAGGTGATCTTCCTACCGTTTTGTTTCTTGGCTCAATCGATGAATGGTATGCTGATATCACACATTTTCTCACCTATGGGGAATGCCCCTCTCATTTGACTACCAAAGAAAAGAGGGCTGTTAAACTAAGGTTAGTCAATATGTTTTGTGGGAAATGCCTCGTTTAGCGTGGATTGGATGGGAGATTTTTAAAATGTGTGGATAAGGAACAGCAGAAGAAGCTACTTTCTGCTTTTCATGATCAGGCATGTGGAGGGCACTACTCATCAACTTTTACTACTCACAAGATTCTTCGTGGAGGATATTACTGGCCTACCTTGTTCAGGGATGCATCAAAGTGGGTTGATAAATGTGAGACATGTCATACTTTTGTGGGTAGACCTAAGTTGGCCTCTTTGCCCCTTAAACCAGTTGTAATCGAAGAACCTTTTCAACAATGGGGTTTGGATTTCATTGGAACACTTAATCCCTCTTCTAGTGCTGGTCATACTCATGTATTAACCGCCACAGATTATTTCACCAAATGGGTAGAAGCCATTCCAGTAAAGAGTACTACTTCAGAAGTAGTATGCAGTTTTATCAAAGAAAACATCTTGGTAAGGTATGGTGTGCCAAACAAGATTGTGACAGATAATGCTTCAAACTTCTCTTCAACCGAGATGATGGATTTTTTTGCTATGGATATGGCATCTCCCTGGCTCACTCCTCAGATTACTATCCTCAGGGAAATGGACAAGCATAATCAACAAATAAAAATATGGTGGCCATAATAAGGAAATTAGTCAACGAATCCCAACGGAACTGGCACAAGAAACTCTATGATGCTCTTTGGGAAGATAGGATCACACCTAAGAGAGCCATTGGGATGTCTCCTTTTCAGGTAGTATATGGAGTGGAGGCCCAATTGCCAGTCACAGTGGAGCTTCCAGCCCTACATTTAATGAAGGCCATTAAAGATACCAGTTTCAATGATTCTTTGGATAAGAGGATCATCTATCTCCACAAATTGAATGAGGACAGATTGAAAGTTACTAATAGGATATCTGCCCACCAACAGAAAGTAAAGGTCTTATTTGATAAAAAGGACAGGTTCAGAGATTTCAAAATTGGAGACATCGTTTTATTGTGGGATAAAAGGCATGAACCTCATGGTAGCCATGGCAAGTTTGATTCACTTTGGCTCGGACCTTTCAAGATCAGGCACTTTGCTTTGGTAAGAATTATTTTTACCTTGACTATATGGATGGTTCTTCTCTTCCAATTCCTTATAGTGGGCGATACACGAAATTGTTTAAGTCAACATGAAGATTAAATTCTAGGGGCAAGAACAAATTTCACCACTCGAGTCTGTCATTCCCGATATCGGGGACAGTGAGGTTCACCACCTCGACTTTGGAGATTTTTGGGCAAGAATGAAAGATGTGAACCCTTCACCTATGGCACAGATGATTCATGACAGTGGTTTGGCTTTCACCGGTGGATTCCCTATCTCAGTGCAATGCATAGACACAGTGCTCTCTTGCGGGGCTCATTTTAACCCTGACTCGAGTGAGTTGACAAACGTGCATGGGGAGCTTATCGCCAAACTTGACGCTGCCACCATTGGCACTGCACTAAGGATTCCAGAAACGGACAATGCTATAGTTATTTCTCAGAATCAGGCACAGGCCCTTTTCGATCAAGACAGTGAGAAATATAAGGCACGGGTGGCAAAGTCCTGGCTGAAAAACCCTAAGAAGGGGGCATCTCATCTATCTAAGACTCTTTTTCGTGCATATTTCAATGAAGAATTGTCAGATTTTATAATCCTACTAGCTCGGGTCATGGGTTTACCCTCTACAAATGAGTTCCATTTCTGGATGTGCCCGCTTATCAATATGGTGTGCGAAGGAACTCAGAATATCAATTGGGCAGAGATCATTAGTATGAACCTAGCGAGAGCGATTGTCTAATGTACGGTAGATCAAGAAATGCTATATGACTTCATACTTGATGTATACCCTAGCAACATCGAGGTAATGGTTTGGGTTCTCATACATTGATGCTCATAAGGGTGACCCTATGTATGCCTACCGCCCTCAATTCACCTTGGAAACTAGCAATCGCAATTTCGGGAGGGTGAATGATGCTTTCACCATGTACATTGTCGGGCTCTAGAAAGTGACACGATGAGGAGATTTTTGATGAAGTATGAGTCGATAGCGCATTAGGGTGCCTACTTCATCCAATTTAGGAAATTTTCCTATATAAGGCTTGCGAGCTATGAGAGCACTCCTCTCAAGCCTCCTATGTTGCTATGATGACAAAATGGCCTTAATAGAAGTATGCGGGTAATTTGGATAAGTTACACAGAACCTGCGGGGATAAGAAAATCATTGGCCTACACTTTCCTATCATCTTGGGAAACTACACTGCAAAACAGCCCTAGATGCACAAAATATAGAAATAGCCCTAGCTCTCATTACTTCCCATTTCTTCAAGCCGAGAACTTGTTTTCACTTGAAGAATTTTATTAAGCAGAACATCAAGATCACTTATCATCATAGAGGCGGAACCACGAGAGGACTATTGGGTATTTGTGTTGATGATTTTGAAGCGAGAGAAGACATTATGGCAGGTTTTCCCTTGATTAATCCAAGAGCTTAACTGTACCAAGTTCCTAAAGTGCTCCAGGATGATAATTATGACCTATACTCATATGAGTATGACAACATGGTCAAAACACACCCCCTTGGAAGACTAGGATTGGTTTAAAAGGAAAAAGATGATTTGGCTGAAATCCTAGCCCGGTCTTAGTGAGGACCAAGATCGGTTTGATAAGAAAGTCAAGTGAGCTTAGGAGGCACTCGGGGGAATCCTCCTCAAGGATGATTCAACACCAAGGAGTGAAGCTTTAACACCCGGATCGAAGCACTGTGCGGATCCCTCCTACCTCGTCGCTCAAGGACCTACGGTCTCCACTCCTTCCTCATCCACCCCGGCTATATCAAAAGAAAATTAGAGAAGTCAAGAAGGAGCTTGTGGAGGAAGATCTCCTAAGGAAGCATACTAAGTTATCCTCAGGCCTAGAGAACATCATTGTTCTCAGTGAAAGTGAAGAGAGTGAAGTGCTGTATCTACAAGCGCTCAGAAGCCCCCATGGATAAAGAAAATGAGGTCAAGCCGAAGCTTACGGGTGTCGGTGACCCCTCGTATCGAAGCCACAAACACCCCACTTATATTTCAATTAGAGGCAACGTGATAGTACAAACCTTGGGTGCCATGAGTTCTCTGTCTCTTGGCCCTCTTGCCCCACCTTTTGCTTCCTCCTCCTCTTTTGCATGGGTGCAACCTCTTGTTGACAGTAGGAAGAGAAAGTCTTCCTCTCGGATCTCAGGACCAAATTTTGATGTTGTGGTGGCCTTGTTAGGCACTACTCCTCCTACTCACGCTAAAAAAGCCGAATTACCTCCGAGGATAGTGTCGATGCTCAAGGCCAACAATTCCTGGAGATAGCTAAGCCTAAAGCGAGACAAGCCAGAGCAAGATTTGTAAGCATCCAATCTGGAGCTCTCGAGAATTCCCATGGGAGAGTCCACCCCTGAAGGAAAGATCCACAATCTTCAGGAAACAGTCACAAGAGTCATTGGGAGGGTAGAGAAAGGGCAGCAAACTATAGAACAGTTGGAGGAACAAGCCCAGATTCTTACAAGTTTCATCAAGTCCCGCCATCCAAGGATAAAGTTTTAGATCCTACCCATTGACTACTCTTCCACCCCTGTAATTACGAGCCGGGATGAAGCTATGAGTATCAAAGACATGCACAAATATTCTATCTATGGAAGAGCTATGGAGGCCACGGTGGATGATATGCTTGTTGTAGGATTGAACTTCATTGATGAAGCCTTCAAACACCATGGGAAGGTGAGTAATTTGAAATAGAAACTCTCCTCCACTATTGGGAGCATTGATAAAGAACTTAAACTTTGGGGCGGTTGCATAGTAGACTGTTGTTACAAATCAGCGGCACCCCCTGGATGCAAATCGGGTTTCTAAGTTGATGTTTCGGGCATCCGGTGTGATTGCACAACATTGAAACCTCTCTCTAAGTGTGGGACTTGTAAAATGAGAGAGGAATCTCTAGATTAGAGGTTGGTTCCTCAAACTCCTCGATTAGATCTATTATTTGCACAAAGCAGAGGTTCGAGATCCTAATTTTATCTTAATTTGTAAGGAGACGGGGATAAAAATGTAAAAATGAAACTAAACTAAATATGGTGATGCACCAAAAGGAGTGGTGAAACATTTTTGCCATGTAAATAGACACAAATTCATGAAATGCAACAAGGAAAACATACACAAGCTAATAGATGTAATTAGAGGTCTTAGAATGAAGTAAAACAATACAAACAGAGAGATTTGAAAGCATTCACGAGTTTGCTTTGTCAATTCCATGTAAAAATCTCTTGCATTCCACCATCAAAGAGGTATAAACCTGTTACAAACTATGAAAAAGGTCTCGATTCTTACAACTATCACTTCTTTGGAGGTGAAAGAAGAAGTTTGCAATGCCAAAAAGTGTTCAACCTTGAGAAATTAGCCAAATCGGCTTTTACAATGCATGGGTCGAGCCAGAGAGAGAAAACATAAAAAAGTGGGAGCCCATTCCTCATTGATGGAAAATGCATTAAAACAGCATGGAGGACCTTACAAACCCATACCCTGTCATTTTTTACCATAGTGGAGAAGAATGCGACCCATTCTGTATTAAATTTGGTTGTTGAAATGTCATTTCGCCATGGACAAATACCAGAACCGTTTTTGAATTTCCTCTCTCCAAACTGAACCAAAATTAGAAATTGACCATGGAATCATGTAGATAATTTTATGACTTTCAATGATATAAAGAACGCAAAAATCTGAGCTCTAGATCAAAAGATATGATCATTTGAAGATTTACGGCAAAACGGCCCAAAAACGGATCGGCGGGAAAAAAATTCAAATTTTACCTCTTTTTGTCTTTGAAAATTTACAAAAATTCTTAGCGCTCCATTGTTCGGATGCCACGTGTCGGGCGATTGGCTGCACAATTCTCTCTCCTTCCCTTTCCATGGGTTTTCCTTTGAAAATTTTGACTTTTCTTACACTTTGGAAAAAATTCATTTTCCCCCCGCACCCCGCCACTTGGGACACGTGGCATCATTTGGTTCGTCGACAGGGGCGCGGGAAAACCTTTACCTTTTAGTTTTTGGCCAAAACTTTTGCTAAATTTTCTAAATCCTCCCCGAGCTCCACACTCCCCTTCTCCTTAGGACACGTGTCCTCCTCCGGTTGGCTCGGGCCAACCCTCCAACTCGCCCCATTGAAAACTCGGCAAAAACACTAAGTGAAAATTTCACCCTCTCCTCCGCCGCTCGAGTTCCAATGGACACGTGGCCCATTCTTATTGGGCGCGGGCTATGTGGGCCAATTTTGGCCTTTGAAACTTTTACAACAAACTTAGCAAAAATTTCCATTTCGCCCCGACGCCCGCAAGCCTCCCGACACGTGTCGAGTTCCTATTGGCCACGGGCCAAAATTCAAAAATTCACCCATGGAAAACACTTAGCCAAAAAAATTATTGTGCCTCCCCTTGTGACATGTGTCTGCTTTGTGATTAGTCCATGAGGCCCTGTGGGAAAAATTTTCCACTTGAACCTTCGACCAAAACTTGGAAAAATTCCAATTTGCCTCCGACCCCGAACTCCTCTGCCACGTGGCAGCTTCCTATTGGCTACGGGCCTCAAATGGGAAAATTTTCCACAAAAACCCCGTTTAGCCATAACTTGAAAAATATAAGGAGTTAGGAGGTAAACTTTACCTTTCGGAAAGACGAGAGAGCTCTATACGATGGTGCCATTTCTAAAAGTATTGAGTGCCTTAAAATCAAAAATGTATCTTGAGGCACAAGAGAGGCAAGAACACAAGGAGTTAGCCACAAAAATGAGGTGGGGCACATTACGGATAACAATTTTGGTGACTCGGAGGGTCATCTGCTGCTTTAGATGAAAGTACCGAGTAACTGAAGCGATCCATTGGGCATGGAGCCATCAAATATTCTATTTAGAACCCCAACTAACTTAGAATGTGCAAGGAGGAAGATGGAATATCACATGATGGAAGCAAGGACTGCAAAACATCTCCAGGGACAAAAGCTGTGCCAAAGCACTTAGGGAAAGCAAAACTAACCTACAGCAAAACAATGTGCAAAGCACTTGGAGGAATGAAAATCTAATCTAATATTTACAAGGTGGTGAACTTCCCTCTAGAAGCAACGCTTGAGATAGATTCCATTGACTGGAATCTGCAGTTCTTCACCATCCAATGAGGCCAATTGGAAAGCATTGTTGTTCTTGCACTTCATGACCATGTATGGGCCACTCCAAATGGCATCAAATTTTGAATGCCTTCCCGGTTTTGCTCTATCCACATCCCATTTCAACACTAGATCTCCAACTTGAAAAGATTTATCCTTGGCCTTCCTATCAAAGGTCTTTTTATCAAAGCTTGATCCTTTTCCATTGCTTGGGATGCCTGATTTCTGACCTCCTGTAGCTCCATCAACTCTACATATCTCACCTCCATGGGCTCAAACTCTAGCAACTCTAATTGTTTCATGAGTTCCAATGTTGGCAACTCAAGTGACATGGGCAAGATTGCCTCTCTTCCATAGACAAGTTTGAATGGAGAGTTACCTGTGGATCTCTTGGGAGTTATCCTATCGGCCCATACGGTTGATTTCGAGTTTGGTATGCCAAGACCTCTGATTCTCATCAAGAGTCCTCCTAATGATCCTCAACAAGTTCTTGTTTGTAGACTCGGCCTGGCCATTACCTTGAGGGTAATAGTTTGATGAAGTGCTTAGGTAGATCCCATTCTTGACAGCCCACTTAGTCACCTTGGATCCAATGAATGCCAATGCATTATCTAAGATTATTGTAGCAGGTATACCAAATCTGGTCGCTATCCCCTCATAAAAGTCTAAGATGCTGGACTCATTTGCTTCTTTGAGTGCTACTGCTTCAGTCCATTTGGTGAAGTAGTCGTGGTATCAAAAATCCATTTGTGCCCTTGACTTGAATTAGGATTAATGACTCAATGAAGTCGAACCCCATTGCATGAATGGCTGGTCAAGCGAGATTGGATGCGATGGAAGGGCAGCAAGTCCCTCTTTTCTGTGAAGAATGCACAATTCTTACACCTCTTAATCCATGCATAGCAATCACTAAAAATTTTAGGCCAATAATAACCAGCCTTCATGATTTTTAGAGCTGTCACTCTTGGTGCAAAATGACCACCAGCTGGTCCACCATGGAACTCTTCCAACACCCTATGAATCTGATTTGTGCTAATGCATCTCAAAGAAAGCACTCCATTCACATCTTTCTTGAACAAAACTCCATCAACAATGGCATATGGGACAACCTGCAATCTGAAGTGTCTTCTTTGGGTCTTGTTCATCTCCGGGGGGCATAGGCCTATGCTTAGGAAGTGTATAATACCTTGGGTCCAGCAAGGAGTGGGGGCAGCATTGTCTTCTTCTTGATTGCCACTTGGCTCATGGCTGTCCTGGACTGTCAAAACAGCCTCTTCTTCATTGCATACTTCTTTTTGCTTCCCCAAAACCAGCTGCTCACACAATCCTTTCCCTCTTACCAGCTTGGTGATCTTGATCTCAATGTCATACTCCATGACACGGGTGATCCAACCTGCCCTTTTCTCGTTCAAATCTTTGTTGAGGAGGAAGTCCTTAACCCTAGCATGTGAGACCAGCAACTGGACCTTGTTGTTCGAGACTAAATGCTTGAATTTCTTCAAGCTTCGAATTCTTTGCCAAGACACATGCTTCTCAATAAAAGAGTACTTCACCTCATAGTCATCTAGGCTCTGGCTGAAGAAGGCAATTGGTTGCTCATCATTATCCTTGTTCTGCTGTACCAAAATGGCAGAAATAGTGTCATTACCTCCAAATGCATAGAGGATGAAATCCTTGGAGAAGTCCGGGTTGATGAGAGTTGGTGCTTGAGAAATGGCTTCTTTGATTGCTTCAAAACTCTCCTTGCCTTCTATTGTCCACTTGAAATCCATTCTCATCTTTAACATTTTGGTGATGGGCTTGACAAGGGCTACAAAATGCAGGACAAACCTCCAGGACAAAGTTTATTCTCCCCAACGAAACTACGAAGGGCTTTCTTATGGCTTGGCAATGGTAGTGCTCTTATGGCTTCAACCCTCTCTGGATCAATTGCTAATCCTTCTTTGGAGACAATATGGCCAAGGATCTTTCCTTCATGTGCAAGAAAGATACACTTTCTAGGATTTAAAGACACTCCAAATCTCCTGCACCTCGTGAAAACTTGTCTCAAATGAGAGAGGTGGTCTGCTGCATTTTTGGAAAAAATAGTGATATCATCAAGGTAAATCAGCACCACGTTGTTAATCAAATCTTTGAATGCCATGTCCATTGCCCTTTGGAAGGTAGTACCAGCGTTGGACAGCCCACATGGCATTTTCCTGTATGTAAAAGTTCCCCATTTGGTTGTGAAGGCTGTCTTGAACTGGTCTTCCTCCTTCACCATAATCTGATTGTAGCCTGAGTAGTCATCAAGTAGTGAAAACCTCTCGGAGCCAGCCACAACTTGCAAGATTTGTTCCATGGAAGGGAGTGGGTAATGGTCCTTGAGAGATGCTCTATTTAAGTCTCTGAAATCAACACACAATCTGATTTCCCCACTCTTCTTTCTGACTGGAACCAAGTTGGCAACCCAACTAGAATGCTTGATTGGGAATATGATTCTTGACTCAATCAGCTTGTCCAATTCTTTCCTCATGAGAGGCTCCATGTGTGGATTGGTGGTCTTTGTTTACTTTGTGAGTTAGTATTTGGATCCAATTCAATGGTATCTTTGAGCTAAGTTGGGATTGAAACCTTTCAAATCTTCGTAGCTCCAAGAAAACACATCAGAATTCTTGACACAAGCTTGCATGAATTCATACCTTTCTTGTTTATTTGTCATCTTTCCAATTTGCAATGGTTTGTTCTCTTCTACCAAGATGGATATTGAATCCTCTCTCTTGACACGAATGTTTGCTTTCTCCTTTCTAAACTGATCATTGGGATTAAAAATGGACTCCAAAGTGATAAGTCCCTTGGGAAGCTTGTTAGTTCTCACTGTACCACACTGGTCACCCATCTTTGCTGTTCCAACTTTTCTTGATTCTCAGCTAAGAACTCAGCTTCTTCTTGCAAGAAATGTATGATTTGTTGGTCATTTTCAAACACTTGCCAACCGACATTGTTATCCGGCACTGAAGGCCTCACAATCACGTGGATGTTTGGTTGTACCTTGTCTTATTGAATGCTTTCCATAATGTCAATGGCTTCCCCTACTGCTGCAAACCTATCAGCAGCTTGGTTCTCTTTCCTAGGAATGGATTTAATGCCAAAACCCTCAAAATCTTCAATGAGGTCCCACACCCTGTTCTTGTAGCACTTAAGTAGATCATTCTTGGCAGCATGCTGTCCCTTGACCTAATTTACAATCAATTCACTATCACCAAAGACTTACAAGTTCTTTATTTTCTTCTTGATTGCCCAATGCATCCCTTGCACCAAGGCTTCATATTCAGCAGTTGTATTGGAGCATGCAAACTAAAATCTAAAAGTTGAATAGTAATTTACTCCTTGAGGTGAAACAAGCATGGCTCCACCTCCCTGCACCTTGTCTACTCCTTGATCCATCAAAAATAGCTGTCATACCTCATTGTCATCTTCATGGTTTGGCTTGGTGATGCTAGGAATAGGCTGATTTTCTTCATGTATGCAATAGACCCCTAGCTCAGATTCTTCCACTTCTTGATAAGGATCAAAAACATGTACCTTGTTTTCCCATTCATCAAGAGTTAGATCCGGGATGCTTCTAACCTTGGTGTCAGCTTCATCGGTGCTTGGGTGGTCTTCTTGATCAAATGTTGAACAATTGGCGTTGATCTGACTTGGAGTGTAAGGCTCAATGTGGAAGTTTGCAATAGGTTCAGACTTGATTGTAGCCTTAGTTCCATACCTCATTCTGAATAGCATGTGTGACCAATCAGTAGACAATTATCCCCCAATCTTGGCTATGAAGTCCCTTGACAAGCATAGGGCAAAGAGTGATGGAAGGTCTATGACTGATACATCTTGTAAAACAACAACATTTGGACATGCATGCAAGGTAAGACTCAAGTTTCTAATCACCCCAAGCTGTTATTCTTGCTGTCCCATCCAGCTGCACTACCCCTTTGGATATGGTTTCATCTTTGGAGCCCTAGGCTGATCAACTATTTGTTTAGGCATCACCGAGCTACTTGCCCGGAATCTATCATGCAATTGTGCACTAACTAATTTCCAGTGATTAATGAAACATAGAAAGGAGGGGGCTTCAACATTTTACCTTCTTTGTCCTCCATGATTTCCCTCGAAAGTGGCAAAAGCATTTGTGAGCACTTTCTCTTGCATGTGAACTTTCTGATTCAAAGTTGGCCAGTCCTTCATGGCAGCTTTGTAACAAGTCTCTTTGGCCTAGGATAGATAGGGATTCCCACATTGATATATTAACATTTGTCTTCTTCATCTGATCAATGATACTGAATGGTGATGAAGGATCTCTTTGTTGTCCCTTTGCTTGTACATTCACTCCTTGCACGTGGGCAACAATAGCTGGTATTTGAGTTGATCTAGGAGCTGTTCTTGGCTGCCCTTATGCATTTGAAATTGGATTTTACTTGCCAACCATTTGTGGAGCCATGGAAGGTTGTGGATTGGTTGGAGCTAATGGTTGTTCTTCACCCAAATTCCTTCTTTTTGACCTTGTGTTGGCTGCAACACCTTGAGAAACTGCTTGATTCATGCCATAGAAATCTTCTGCTTGCCAGTTTACCAATGTGGTGTCATTTGGGGCTGATTGTTGTTGGAATGTTTCCTATTGTTGGTTGTTTCCTTGTTGCCTTCACCCTCCACACCAATAGTTGTCACCATTAATGCTTGATTCAAAGGACCATTGAAGCACATAGATTGGTTATGAGGTTCATTGCATGGAAAACACCAATCATACTCTTGAGCAACATTGTTTTGTGTTGGCACCAATGCCTTAGAGGAAGATATGGCATTTGGATTATAGGGCTGAAATGGTCTATTGGTAGGAGGCCTTGTTTGATTTATATTTGCAGCTGGATTAGGAGGTCTTTGTGGTTGGTATGGCTGCCTGTTGGGCTGAGCTTGGGGCTGGTAAGAAGGTCTAAAACCTTGGGCTTGCTGCCTCTTGAGAGTGACTAGCTCATTGCCTAGGTTTTGCAATTGCTTCATGACTTCTTGAAGCTCATTTGGGGCACTTGGAGATGAAGTAGAAGCTTCATTTGAACTCTGATTTCTAGGAGTGGGAGAAGGAGCCAAATTAGGTGCTTGATTGGTGTTTGGACTCTCTAAACTTGGAAACAATGGCATGGGAGGTCTAGGGGCTAGTTTGCCAGCTTGGATCAAACAATATTCAGCCCTAATGGCAATGTTATAAGCCATAGGGATAGTTATGCCTCCCATGGACTAAATCAACATAGAAATATTAGAATTTAGAGCTTTGAGATAGTAGAGAAAAGCACCTTTCTTTGTTAGTCGATTGCCACTTTGGAATTCTCTCCCAAGTCTTTTGAAATCTAAAGTTGAAATCAGTCACTGCTCATTGGGAGCTCTCTTGATGGTTGTCAGCTGCTCCAAAAGAGACAAGTTGTCTCCCTTCTCTCCAAATTGCTCATGAAGTGCTATACACGGTGATTCTAATTTTTGATAGAACCAGCTCAAGGCTTCTAAACCATTGCAATGCTTTCCCCTTGAATGAAGATGCCAGCAATTTGACACCACTTGCATCTCATTGATTTCATGAATTACACAAAGATTAGCAATGTCTTTAACATGATCACCTGGAGTAGTCTGATTTTCTCCAATGAAGTAGGGAATGTTCTTCAAGGCTGTAATTGGAATTGGATGTTGTGCATTGAGGGCAAGTGGGCTGTTGCCTGTGAAGTTGACATAGGGGTTGTTTTGTGCCATTCTAATTGGTCTTAAAACCCTTGTTGTTGAATGAAAGGCCTACCAGGTGGAGGAGTTGAGAGAGTTACATTTTGGTGGAGATGGAGACCTTTGAATCCTTCTTCCTCTTTGCCTTGTTCTTGGAGATAGCTGCAGGTATTCAAACAAAGCACTTCTTCTTCTCCAACTCTTGACCTTGTGGTGATTCTTCTCATGAGTTTTCGGGCTGCCTTTGCTAAAACCGATTGATTCTTCCCTTGGAGTTGCCAGATATGCAAATTATAGCTCTTTTCAAGCAAGAAAATTGCAGCAGAGATGCACATCAACTTTTGCTGTAATAAAAATGAGACCTCTAGGGTCCCACCCAGCATGCCAAAACTGTTGTTACAAATCAGCAGCACCCCTGGATGCAAATCAGGTTTCTAAGTTGATGTTTCAGGCATCCAGTGTGATTGCACAACATTGAAACCTCTCTCTAAGTGTGGGACTTGTAAAATGAGAGAGGAATCTCTAGATTAGAGGCTGGTTCCTCAAACTCCTCTGATCAAATCTATTATTTGCACAACTGCAGAGGTTCAGATCCTAATTTTATCTTAATTTGCAAGGAGACAAGGATAAAAATGTAAAAATGAAACTAAACTAAAGATGGTGATGCACCGAAAGGAGTGGTGAAACATTTTTTGCCATGTAAATAGACACAAATTCATGAAATACAACAAGGGAAAACATACACAAGCTGATAGATGTAATTATAGGTCTTAAAATGAAGTAAAACAATACAAACAGAGGACTGAAAGCATTCACAGAGTTTGCACTATCAATTCCATGTAAAAATCTCTTGCATTCCACCATCAAAGAGGTATAAAGCTATTACAAACTATGAAAAAGGTCTGATTATTACAACTATCACTTGTTGGAGGTGAAAGAAGAAGTTTGCAATGCCAAAAAGTGTTCAACCATCAAGAAATGAGCCAAATCTGGCTTTTACAATGCATGGGTCGAGCCCAGGAGAGAGAAAATGTAAAAAATGTGGGAGCCCATTCCTCATTGATGGAAAATGCATTAAAATAGCATGGAGGACCTTACAAACCCATACCCTATCATTTTTACCATATTGGAGAAGAATGCGACCCATTCTGTATTAAATTTGGTTGTTGAAATGTCATTTCTGGCCATGGACACGTACCAGAACTATTTTTGAATTTTCTCTCTCCAAACTGAACCAAAATTAGAAATTGACCATGGAATCATGTAGAGAATTTTAACATATTTCCAATGATATAAAGAACATGAAAATCTGAGCTCTGGATCAAAAGATATGATCGTTTGAAGATTTAGGGCAAAAACGGCCCAAAAACGGATCGGCGGGAAAAATTTCAAATTTTACCTCTTTTTTGTCTTTGGAAAATTTTCAAAAATTCTCCGCGCTCCGCTGGTCGGATGCCATGTGTCGGGCACTGATTGGCCACACAATTCTCTCTCCTTCCCTTTCCGTGGGTTTTCCTTTGAAAATTTTGACTTTTCTTACACTTTGGAAAAAATTTCATTTTCCCCCACGCCCCGCCACTTGGGACACGTGGCATCATTTGGTTCGTCGACAGGGGCGCAGGGAAAACCTTTACCTTTTAGTTTTTCGGCCAAAACTTTTGCTAAATTTTCTAAATCCTCCCCGAGCTCCACACTCCCCTTCTCCTTAGGACACGTGTCCTCCTCTGGTTGGCTCGGGCCAACCCTCCAACTCGCCCCATTGAAAACTCGGCAAAAACACTAAGTGAAAAGTTCACCCTCTCCTCCACCGCTCGGGTTCCAACGGACACGTGGCCCATTCTTATTGGGCACGGGCTATGCGGGCCGATTTTGGCCTTTGAAACTTTTACAACAAACTTAGCAAAAATTTCCATTTCGCCCCGACGCCCGCGAGCCTCCCTCGACACGTGTCGAGTTCCTATTGGCCACGGGCCAAAATTCAAAAATTCACCCATGGAAAACACTTAGCCAAAAAAATTATTGCGCCTCCCCTTGTGACATGTGTCACGCTGTGATTGGTCCATGGGCCCTGCGGGAAAAATTTTCCACTTGAACCTTCGACCAAAACTTGGAAAAAATTCCAATTTGCCTCCAACCCCGAACTCCTCTACCACGTGGCAGCTTCTATTGGGCTGCCGGGCCTCAAATGGGAAAATTTTCCACAACAACTCCGCCGAGCCATAACTTGGAAAAATATAAGGAGTTAGGAGGCAAACTTTACCTTTCTATAAATTTGAGAGAGAGATCTATACGATGGTGCCATTTTAGAAAGCCTTGAGTGCCTTAAATTCAAAAAAATGTAGGCTCGAGGAACAAGAGAGGCAAGAACACAAGGAGTTAGCCACAAAAATGATGCGGGGCACATTTTGGATAACAAGACCTCCATCTAATGGGACAAACAGATGAAAATATTTTGATGGCAAGCAAGGTCTTCGAGGATGCAAAGGATAATTTTTCAAAATCCTGGGTCTACAGCGTGGAATGGAAAATCAAGGTGTTGGAGGAGGCTTTGGGAGAGTTAAAGAATAGCTGGCAGAAGGGTGAGGCCTTCAAAACACTAGTTATATCTACCTTCAAAGATATACATTGCCATCTTCATGATGAGACTTCTGGTGTGCCTCTCTCTTTACAAGAAATCAAAGCTCAATTGAGCTTTTGTCAAAGGTTATATATTGAGGAGATTTCCATTTCAAGGAAAAAATGAAGGAGATCTGCTCTTTTCAATCTGCCATAGAAGAAGCAAATAAATATTATCATACTCATGTCGAGTTCGAAAAAGAAATGGAGAAGTGCCTTGGATTTTGGACTCAGTCTACTGCCAACACATCAGTCCCACGAGGCAGAGACATAGCAGAGGTGTTGAAGAGATTCAGACAACGGATCTTAAAGTCGGTGGGTCCCTCCTAGTCATGAGCACCTGTCTTCTTCTCCTAATTCTTCTCTTTTCTTCCTCCTTTTCCTCTCGGATTTGTTGTAATTAGTTGGGGTATTGTGATTAGCAGCCCTTTAACTAAACATTAGTTAAAATAAGTAGTTACCAAGAGTAACTAATTTGTAAACTATATAATGGCCTCTCCTCACCATTTTGAAGGAGGAAGAACTTGGCTTATTTTTGAAAGTGTAAATAAATCATAAAGAAATCAATACAGAAGGATTTTTCATTCTTTGTCTATCTGGTTTCCTTTATTCTCAAGCTTTTCATTTAATCTTATTAGATCATTTGTTAAGTATTATCTTTGAGAAGCTTTGTATTCTTGCGAGATGTTATTTACAGAACTTTGTGTCTTTTCAAATTTTTAATGTGATACAAATGATCTTATTCCAATTCGTTGTACCCTCGCATGCATAAGGAATTACTCTGTCATCTATAATTCTGAATGGTGCCTTTCTGCTCGTTCTTGTATTTTCATTCCTCGAGTCCTTTTGTGATTGATGACCTTTTACAAAACACTTTCATAATATCCAAGTTCCATAGTAAAATCGGGCTTTGTATATGTGTAAATAGGTTCATTTCTAAATAAGGAACCTCTCCCATTAAAGAGGACTTCTTGTCCCCCATTGCTCTTCTTGAAGTCCTTTTTGATGACTAACAAATGCTAAGACCCAAAATAAAATTTGTGCAACAATACATTTTGTTTCTAATGGCCTTGGTTAGATTGGCCCTTTGGACATCAAAGAAGGGCTACTTGTTGGTGTTGTAAATAAGCGGTGAGGTCAAATATAAGATTGTGGAATTGTTACATTGGTGTAAGGAATAGGTTTAAGGCATTTGGTGAGTTGTTTCTTTTCTAGTGATCCATTGTTTCTTGGGAAACTCAAGCTGCCATGTAGAGGCACCTCTTTAGATTGAATGAAACCATTTTGGTATGGGTGTAAAATAAATGACTATACCTGGTATAAAAACCACCCAATGTGATAAAATAGTATTCCACGTCTTGAAATTTCATTACTAGGAAATTTGAAATAATTTCTACTCCTCTTGTTTATGTTGCTAATCTTAGTTTTATGACCCTTTTATAAGGAAATTTAGGAAATCATCTTATGACCTTGTTGTTTTCCTTTTCAAAATTGTGATTTAAAATTAATTATAATTGGATGGAAATAGATGGTAACTTCTCTCTAAACAATAAATGATAAAGGGAAAGAAAGTTAGTGCCTCTCTTTTCGGTGGTGTTTCTCGAAGTGATAGTTTTTAGCTAAATTATCCTCTTCGTGTAATGTAGGAATGCATGGTGCTATTATTAAACTAATATAATTTTCATAACTCCAAATTCTCATCAAAGCTCTTTGTATAAATTTTAGATTTAACTTCGGAAATGATCTAGATAATTTTCTTAATCCTTTTGCATCTCGATAAACCTATCTCCATACCATAACCTCTTATTAAGTTTTGTTGCATGGTAACTTGGTTAAAACCTTCTTACTTTAGTAATTACACATGTGATTTCAACTCTCCTCAAGTTGATTTAAAATGTTCTGAGTTAATCAAGTTTATAATGGTTTTACTTACGTGTAGAAATAAGGGAATCACCTTCTTTCTAACCTCAACTCGTGGATTTAGAAGAACAATGATCATGCAAAAATAAATAAATATTTAAATATAATACTAATAGCAATGATCATTCATTCTCTCTCTCTTGGAAAGAAAGTAAAATTAAATGAATTAGTGTTGAATACTTTCTTGGTTAGGCATTATGGTGTAACGACAATGGTGTTGACTGTGAAAGAGCTATTAATGTGGCCCAATTAGGGTGAATGTAATATTTCATAACCCACAAAAATATATATCTATAAGCACAATTGTGTACATATGCCTTATAAACAACAATAGAAAGGTGTAATTATATGTAATTTGGAAAACTCATCAAATATATAAGTAAACAACGTTGGTTTGATAAACCGTTACCCCCCGTAAAAAAAATGTTGAAATTGAGGTGATCCTAAAACTATTGCTTCAAATAGGATAGGTGATGGTTACTAATCTTTGTCTTGTAATATTCATATGGATTACATGCTAAATGGTTGGGTTTTGGTAAGTAACTTAGGTATTGTGTTGTCTCCTAAAGTTTTAGGTGAGAAAGTTAATATGAATGATAGAATGATTGTGACAATCATGCAAATCATATATGCCTTTAGCTATTGGACTCTTAGGAAACTCTTTTATAAGATTTCATTCACATAGAACAACATGTAGTATCTTATTATAATATAAATGATGTAAGCCCTTATTGCAAGGACTAACAATAATGACTAACTAGTCTTTCCACCTACCATGGGTAAAGATGCCCTTTGTAATCAGTATTAACACTAGTTTAAAATATATATATACATAAATAAATCGGAATTGTTTTGGGGTACTCTTTAAAACATGATTCCATTTCTTATTACCACCCAATAGAGTAGTGAAATTCAAATTTCTTTGTGTAAAATGGATTCAATCCCTAGTTAATAAGTGTATTTTTATTTTTATTTTCTCTTGCAACCTAATGGGCCAAATTACTACCAAATAATTGTTAAGTAAAAGTTAACATAAGTCCCATATCTTGAGAAGAATTAGACCATACCTTTCATTAAAGGAAAATGAGTGTTGATCTCTTGTACGCTTGAGGAAAGTATGAACGGAAATTTTTTTGCATCCCATCATGGTGGTATATTGTAATTTTCTTATGTTGATAAGATTCAGGAAACATTCTCTTTAAATGGATTTTGTTTCACATAACTCATTCATGTTTTCTTTTGATTATAGTAATTAAGAAACGATAAAATGTAAGTAAAACTTTTCTTATATCGTATTGAACTTATAAATTTTGGGTTGTTGTTTCATTAAGGAATTATGGCTTGTTTGGGGCATAGAAATTTCTAAGATTGCTTTGTCATAGTATGAACTTATATATAAAAAAATTATAAACAATAATAAATTCAATTTTCGTTTATGAGACTTCTAAAGAAATCTTGGCTCGAGATAGAAATGTCCTCTAAAACGGCACATAGTATGAAACTTTGGAAACCAAACCTAACCTAATAGTTGTTTTATATATATTACACCCACAATTTTTTTAATACTATCTTTCGGTGAAAAAAAAGGCCAAATTAAGTCAACTCCTTTATACGTGCTTGGTATTATGTGAATCTTCATCCTTAACTTTAGTGAATAATGTCGATGTTTGTCTATTTAAAAAAAAAAAAGAGGACTCGTGAACTTTCATTTTGAAATTTAGAATAATGATGAGTTAGGAGATGAAACCACACGGAACTTGGAGACCTTTTCTCTCTTATTGTGTGACATTTGTGACACCTTTGATAGTACCCTTAGGTGGGTTCATACATGTTGGTCATCAAATAGGACTTTACGAAGAAAATGATCGGGGACAAGAAGTCCCTCCTCTTTAATGGGAGAGGTTCCCTTATTCGAAACGAACCTATTTACAAATATACAAAACATGATTTTTCGGTTGAACTTGGATATTACGAAAGTGTTTTCTATAAATATCATCAATTCAAAAGGACTCGAGGAATGAGAATACGAGAATGAGCGAGAAAGGCAACACTCGGAATTATAGATATGAGTAATTCTTTATGTATGCGAAGTTACGGTGAATTGAAACAAGATCATTTGTATCATATAAATAAGATGGAATTTAAAGAGACAAAGTTACGTAAATAACATCCGAGAACACAAAGTTTCTTAACATAACACGCAGACAAATGATCTTCACAAAATTAAATGAAAAGCTTGGGGATAAAAGAGATCAGATAGACAAAGAATGAAAAGCCCTTCTGTATTGATTTCTTTATGATCTATTTACACTTTCAGAAAATAAGCCAAGTTCTTCCTTCCTTTTTGCAAAATGGCGTGGAGAGGCCATTATATAGCTTACAAATCAGTTACTCTTGGTAACCACTTCTTTTAACTAAAGATTAGTTAAGGATTGCCAATCATGATACCTTAACTAATTACAATGAATCAAGAAAAGAATTAGAAGAGAAGAGAAGAATAAGGAGAAGAAGACAGTGGTTATGGACCGGGAGGGACCCACTTGACTTCAAAATCCATTGCTGAATCTCTTGATGCCTCGGCTATGTCTCTACCATGGGGACTGACGTGTTGCTATATAGATTGGGTCCAAAATCCGAGGCACTTCTCCATTTCCTTATCAAACTCAACATGAGTATGATAGTCTTTATTTGCTTCTTTAATGACATTAAAGAGAGTAGATCTCCTTCATTTTCTCTTTGGAAATGGAGCTTTCCTTAAATAGATTATCTTTGACAAAGCTCTGAATTGAGCTTTTATTTCTTCAAGAAAAAAGCACACGGAAGTTTCATCACGAAGATGACAATGTATATCTTTGAAAGCGAATACAACCAAGTGTCTTGAAAGCCTCACCCTTCGCCAACTATTCTTGATTCTCCCAAAGCCTCCTCCAAGACTTTGATCTTCCACTCCATCTTTGTAAACCCAAGACTTTGTGATTATCCTTTGCATCATCAAAAACCTTATTCACCAATAAAATGTTCTCATCATCTGTCGTCCCATGAGACGGAGTCTCTATCTGCAATTGCTCTAGAGTTTGAGCTCTTTATGTATGATCCACGATAGTGGAGGAGATCTTCTGTTGCAAGTTGTTCACCTTTCCATGGAGTTTGAAAGCTTCATCGATGAAGTTCAATCCTGCAACAAGCATATCTTCCACCATGGCCTCCATAGCTCTGCCATAGATGGAATACTTGTGCATGTCTTTGATACTACTGTACTTCATCTTGGCTCAAAATTACGGTGTGGCGGAAGGGTAGTCAATGGGGTAGGGTCCAAAACTTTGTCCTTAGACAAAAGAGATTTGATAAAACCTATGAGAATCGGGCTTGTTCCTCCAGTGTTCAATAGTTTGCTGCCCTTTTTCTACCCTCCCAATGACTCTTGTGACCGTTTCGGAGGTTGTGGATCTCACCTTCAGGGGTAGACTCTCCCATAGGAATCCTTGAGAATTCTAGGTTAGATGCACCTGTAAGTCTGCTCGATTTATCTCTGTAGGCCTAGCAATTTCCAGAATTGCTTGACCACAGAGCATCGAGACACTATCCGAGAGGTGATTCTGTCTTTTTTGGCACGAGAAGTAGTAGTGCCTAACAAGGCTGCCACAGCATCAAAATTTGGCCACAGAGCTCAAGAGGAAGATTTCCTCTTTCTCTGTGGACAAAAGGTTGCACCCATGCAAAAGAGGAAGAGGAAGCGGCGGGAGGGGCAAGAGGACCAAGAGACAGGGAGCTCATGACACTCAAGGTTTACACGGTTGTTGTCTCAAGTTGAGACACGAGTGGGGTGCTTGAGACAATTCTGCGAGAGGAATCAATAGCACTTTGAAGTTCGGTGCTCTGGACTTCCTTATCTTTATCCATTGGAGCTTCAAGATCACTTAGAGGAGTGGCACTTCACTCTCTTAACTTTCACCGAGAACAATAATGTTCTCGATCCCAAAGGTATTTCTACATGTTTTCTCGAGAATCTTTTTCCACAGGCTCCTTCTTAACCTCTTTGAATTTCTTGTAAGATCCCCATTTTAAGATACTAGAACAAGGGAAAAAAAAATTAAATAACGTTCTCTGTATGAATTATAAAATTCAAACACACGCTCAAGTTTTAATAATTTTTCTCTGCCCAAACAATTGATTTGGAACACACAATTTCTTTTTAAAACTAATGTTCCCTGTTCGCATATTTACAATATGGAACACACATTCAATGCCATTCAATCTTATAACAGATTCTATATGCTGCTGTAAATGACTTGAAGAACTTCCGATCTTCCATTTTCATGGCTCGGAGTTTCAACGATCCTTCATTTCATGACTCGGCAACAACCGATCCTTCATGTTTGTTCATGCATAGTATATTATATATACCAGTTCTCTTAACCATTTCGGTTATCGAAGTGATCCATTTAAGAAGCCTATCTGAATATTTGTTACTGATATTCATCTGACATCCTGCATCTTAAATTAAGTGATTAGGACAACGCAACCAGCACTTGCGATACTTTGGCCAAAGATTTTCACATGCTTTGCATGATCATATTCCTGGATGCGATACACATCAATGGAATACGTCCTTCACCTCACTTCACCTGTTATCTAGAATGGTCTTTCCTGGTTCCTACCAGTCCTCTCGATTTAAGGTCAGATTTAAACTTCTAATTTCCAACTAGCAATATGAGCGAATATAGGAAGGCACTCACAGTAACTAAAGATACGCAGACATACATACGGTGTCGTTCCCCATAACTCCGTGTGTCTAGTTATCTTTAGTATCTCGGGGTCATTCCGTATACATGATCATACTCTATCCCTGCCAAGAACTTCACATTAGCCTATGTATTCTTGATGTTTTAATTCGGGAGGGCATTGCAATATGTCGGCTATAACATTGTGTCGTCATGAAGACCCCGTCTTCTTGAAGCTTTGTGGGTGGCGTATGTCAATGTCCTACGAAATCCTCCCATCGAGTACACATCCTGCTCAAGTGATTTGGATATGATCTTATATTTAAGAGTAACTTTCAGCAACCGTGTTGATCCTTTATCCTCGTTCCCGTTAAAGTTGTACGTAGCTAAGAGAGACTAAATCCGTCCTTTAGCTTGCTATGCATCTTCTCCTTCGTACCGAAGGGCTGCATTTCTCTTACTTGGTTTTCTTCTCAATCATTGGATTAAGCAGCCCGTTACCGACGGACGTGATAAGTTTAACCTATTAAACTTAACCAAGATTTTCCCAACTGTAACTAAATTCAGAATTCCAACTTATTAGACGTCATTTAAACGAGGTCTAATTCCTGATAAATGTATTCATTTATTTTCCTTAACCTTACACAGTTAAGGTCCATTAGTTATGGATATACTTATCCCATATCCTTTATTCTGAATTTAACATACGAGGTCATTAATGGAGTTCGAAAGCGAAGTTCGATTACTCCGAAGTTAATTGATATTCCGTAGCTTCCAAGCTAATCCCGAATACCTATCAGTTATGGAATCATATTCTTCCTAATCCTTTCTAATGTCAATTAAGAATTCATCTTTACCCAAGTATGAACTAATTGCACATTTCAACTTAAAAGTTGCAATAAGGTAAGAATAGATATCAATTCCCATTTAGCATCCATCCAAGGACAATTAAATAAATCCAAATCAGGAATAACATTATGTTTCCAATTTAGTCAACAATATCAAACTGATATAATTATTAAAATATCACACTTGTATTTGTATTCATCAATTCATGTCATAATCCATACATTTGCCAATCCAACTGAATGGACATTGTTTACATAAAACATCATTACAACTCATAGATAGAAGAATATACTTTCTTCTTTTTACAATTCCTCAAAGAGGAATAAAAGTAAACAAATACAATTCATCTTGACCAATCAAGAAGCATCGAGAAAATAGCTATGTCTTCATTCTAATCAAATTCCATCTGCAAAATTACTTGCACGGGTCAGTTCAATGAACTGAGCATATTAAGCACTTATCATTAAAATGAGGTGCTTCAATTAACTGTCTCAATAAAAGAACCCTGCTTTTATGAAACGACAGTAAGACATCAATCAAGAAATAGGCACCAAAAAAAAAAGATCAGCATAACAACTGAACCATCAAAATACCATCACAATCAGCCAAAGAACTGTTGTCCCATTTTTCACATAACCGTTACAAGTTCCAAATTACAATATTTGTAAAGTTTAGGAATACAAGTAGCGTACTGCTGATATAACATACTGTTATCTTTTCCACTCCTTTCATTAATAATAAATGCAAAGGGTAAAACTAACTGAAATGTAAACCCATTACTTTCCTTTCAGTTCATGCATCATATTAGATTCCAAGCAATCACGCACAGACGAGAAAGCGAACAGCAATGCATATAGTTGCTCATATCTAAGCACTACAAAATTCGTTAATAATGATTACAAATTTTCAACTGTATGAAAGAAGAAAAGATCATTTTCCAAGTCATTCATCCACATTACTATCTCCTTCCTCATGACTGTTCTAAAAATGGAATCCAAACGAGACACAAATCAAGATAACAGTTCAGAGTGAAACTTACAAAATCCATTCGGAATTCACTTTCTGGAAGCAAGAATAAATTCATTCATAATCCGCTTTAAATGAAAACAAGGAAGAATTTATCGTCCTTATCATTACTTCATTTGAATCAGGCTCATATGAACACCCAAAACAGGTTAGTACAACATCGTATTTATCATAGATCAAATAGTATAAGGATGCATACTATGTATTTCTTTGTACTAGAAGAGCCCATACTTTCTTTCACGTATTTTAAATCGAGATAAATGAGTTATACAATCATACAATAAATTATTCACATGGTTTTCTATTTCCATGAACGCATATAGTTCAAAATAAAATTTATTCATTGTTGTTACCTACAATGAAGACCAATCATAATGCAGTGTGACTTCAATGCTATTTCTAGAATTCAAAAACAAAAGAAGAATTCGTTCCTTTAACTATTCAAATAAGAAAACAATCATTTTCTTCAACTCAACAAGAATTATTCATGCCGATTTCATTTTTCCTTGAATGTCAGTGCAAAGATCAGAAGACCACACGAAACATTCAAATTCCGTTTGTACAGAAAATAACAGTACTCAGAAAACCATCTAAATGCCACTGTAATCTTTGTCAAATTGAACTTAAAACGTTCATCAAAAACCAAATTACTGTTTCATTTGAATCAAAAGCAAGAAGAAAGAAGAATTTGTTTCCCTATAATTTCAGTAAGAGACAATCAACTTCTACAAGGAATTAAAACACCCCATTTCGTGTTTACCTTACCACGACAGCTCAATTCGTAATGACTGTTGAACAATCGTTCATAATGAAAAGCAACTCACATAGTCTAAACTGTTTAAATTCAATATAACATAAACAATGAATACCCCAAAGAATTCCTTGCCAACAAATGTTTCCACCGAATCCATTTTTTCTTTTCACAATGATGTACAAAACCGAAATGAATTTTTCATGCAACATACCCTTGTTAATGAAAACCCGCATCGGATATCAGATATACAACGAGGTACAGTTAAGATAGACCCAGTCAGTCAGCTCATTTCCATAATTTTCTATTCATCATACAGAAATTAAAAAAAGATCCAAGTTCTTATTCCTACTACACATCGAACTAGAAGATCGAACAAAGCATCAATAACCACAACAATTCATCCAACCACCACAGCAAGAATCAACATAATTCATTTAATGCACGAAATACAAGCCAAGCTCATTTTCACGACTACAGTCCGAGCCGTAAGATCAAGTCGTTTCCATACAACACAACACAACCAACCTTTCATCACAGCAAGAAGGACTGTAATCATTCATATGTTCAGAAGAGAAAACAATTTCTTTTCCAGCTTCCGCGAATACTCAAAATTGTATTCGTCCATTTACATAAAAGAAGAAGAAGCACACAATAATTGTATTACTGGCATATCCTTCTAACCGAGCTCGCATTGCTCAGATAAAACTCTAAAACCCATCCCTTAAAGTTCAAAAAGAAATGCTATTCCCTTTTAATCCCGAAACAACAGAAAGAAAAAGAAAGGTCTTATTTCTTTTAAGAAAACTTCAGTATAGAAACGACATCAAGCCGCTCGCACAACCTATACAATCTTATCACAAAAGTTCATATGACAAAAGAACAATCGCACAGCAATAAAACAACCCACACTGCCTGCACAGTTCCCATATAACATTTTACAGAGAAAAACCCATTTCGAATTTCCATTTAACGTCAACAACCAGCACAACATGGAGGTATTCCATTCAAAGAAATGCAAAGACAGTTAAACACAACAACCAGAGACGATTTTACCTATCATTTCCAAAAATGACAGCAAGAATCAACTAAATCCAAATCGTATCAACATGACAACAATCACATAAACCCAAAACCCAAGAGCAGGGTTGTTTTAATGAGACATTTAAACAAAGCAAGTATTTTTAAAGAGAAGGGCTTAACATGCCTATAAATTCTTCCTCAAAACTCGAAGAAAATCACGTCTACTGAAGGTATTTCCTTCCACGGCGACAGCACGAGCTTTCCAACAATCTTTTCCTCTTCAGGCTCAGCAACAACCTCCAAATTTCCAAAGAACAGTGATAAACCCAATGAAACTGGTTCGACTGAACCAAACAAAAAAACCAAATGCAGAGCAACTTCACAAAATCCGAATCGACACAATAAACAATCAACATTTCCCTCCTACGCCTTCCAAGGTGAGCTGGTCGTGAGGACCAAAAAAATTTAATGCATTAAAGGCTCTGCCTTTTCCCAATTTCCCACGCCACTGCCAACTTGGGTTGGCGAACCCCCAAGTTCAAATTTGCATGAAAAACCAAATTTAGTGCATGACCAACTAGATACCTCTGCCACTTACCTGTCCCCCCTAAATGGTGCTTTGTCATCCACGTATGGACTCCCCATTTAATGCCATTAAACACCCCTTCATCCTTATCCTCTCCCTCCAAGGGTCTGCGCGTCCCCTTTAGGTTAGGATTAGTTTAGGATGTATATTAGTATTCAACCTAGGTCATAGTCTAGTTTTAGGTTAATAGGACTTAGGTTTATTTCCTTTCTTTTTTTCTTTTTTTATAATTTAAAAATCCACTTAGGATAGTAGTTTAGGATGTATGGTAGAACTTAGGATTAGCTTAGGATTTAATTCCTTCTAACCACTAACACTAATCAACCTCCAATCCAGTCTTCAACTGACACTCATGTCAATGTTGTGCAGGACGTTTCGTCCTTTGTTTCACATGCCAAAGCCACCCGTGTCCAGACATTTCCTGCCTCACGAGGTCTTAAGTTCGACAGTGCAGGGTTCAAGAATCGAGCCTTTGTTGTTGGCATTTACGTGCCAACTGCTCATACCTGCAATCAAAGCGATGCACATTTATATCAACCTCGATTCGGTTCAAGAGTAAATCAACAAAGAAATCACAAGAAGACCCAACATACTTTGGATCAATGGAATTGATTCAAGGTGTCTTGTCAATCAACAAAGAGAGTTTAGCAAGTATACGAAAATTTTCGTCACATCAAAGCAAACACACAAGCAACAATAAGCTTGTTGTCTATGCAATAAATTACAACATGCAAGATCAAGTTAGCAACACATTCCTTTAAGATCAGAATATATCTTAACATGTTTGCCTTCATTTTAGCAGTTATAACAGTATGAAAAATATTCACCAAGATTACTTACAAAATCAGGGTGTTACATTCTTCCCTCCTTAAAGAATCATCATCCCGATGATCAGATTAAACAAATCAAGGAGTTCCTAGGACAAAGTTCAGTTATTGTCCTTTCATTCTTAAGTTCATACCAAAAACAGATTCACTCTTAAAAACAGCGTTTTAAGACAACTGTACAATAGACTAATAATTGTCTAAATTTGGTAGAATTATCAGTTCCTCGAATTTCAAATTTGATTAAACAGATGTGGAAAAGTAGATCTCATTTCTTTGAGATTTTCCCAAGTTGCACTTTCTTCACTGAACTGGTCCCACTTTGGACCTTACACCGGTTCACTTCACGATTTCTCAAGTACAACCTGGCAAGTTCCCAAGCACTCGAATGGGCTTAACCACGATTATTCCGGGTCTTGGACTGCAAGGAATTCCAATTCAGCACATGTGATAAATCTGTCACGTATTTCTTAAGCAAAGAAATATGAAAAACATCATGCATTTGAGACAAAGCAGGAGGTAATGCTAGACGATAAGCTACAGGGTTGATTATTTCAACAATTTCAAAAGGTCCCACGTAACGTGGCGACAACTTGGCAGCCTTGCCAAAAGTTATTGAGCTCTTTTTCGGCTTCACCCGAAGAAAGACCTTCTCTCCCAGTTTATAATGTCTGTCAACCCGCTTTAAGTCTGCATAGCTCTTTTGCCTATTGGCGGCCTCCTTTAGATGTTCCCGAATCATTTTGATTTGTTGTTCCATTTCCATAAGGATTTCTAGCCCAATTACCTCTCTGTCCTCAACGTTGTCCCGGTGACGGGGTTCATTTTCTTCCGTATAATGCTTCAAAGGGCGCCATTTTTAAAGAGGCATGATAGGTGTTATTGTAAGAAAATTCTACCAGCGGAAGGTATTCCTCCCATTTATACTGCTGGTCCATGCAATACATCCTTAACATGTCCTCTAAAACCTGATTGACTCTCTCAGTATGTCCATCCGTTTCGGATGATATGCAGAATCGAAGTTTAATTTAGTCCCCAAGGCCACATTAAGCATTTGCCAAAACCTTGATGTCATCCTCGGATCTCTGTCCGATATGATTAATTTCGGTATTCCATGCAATCTAAAGATTTCATGTACAAATCTTTCTTGCTAGCACTTTGGTGCATCGTCCTTCAAATTACCAAGAATGAAGTGTGCCACTTTGGTCAATTTGTCAACTACAACCAGGATAATGTCATCCTTATTTCTTGACATAGGCAATCCTTGAGCGAAATCCATCGTTATCACTTTCCATTTATCTTTGCGGAATACCGTGGGGATACTGATAATCGAGTGGGGTGCATATGTTCGCCTTAACATGCTGACATTCCAAAGTGTGTTAAAAATTCTACCACATCCTTTTTCATTCCTTAGAAATATTGTTGCTTAAGATCAGCAAGCATTTTCGTAATGCCGGGAGTGTCAGGAAAAAGGTGAATTATGAAATTCGAGTTAACAATTTTCCTCTTAAGTCATTTGCCAAAGGTATATATACCCTATTTTGAACCTCGAGAATTCCTTCATTATCAAAACGGAATCCTTTATACCTGACATCCTTGGGTCTCCGCGCAAGTGTTGTTTTGACCTGCTGGAAATAAGGATCTGATTCCAAGGCATCTTTCACCTCATCCTTAAACTACGTTCTTAACGTTATAAGAGCAGAGATATGCTTCCTTCGACTCAGAGCATCTGCTACTCTATTTTCCTTGCCCTTGATGTAGCTTATATCAAAATCATACTGAGATAGAAATTCTAACCATCTTCTCTACCTTGCATTCAGATTTGGTGAGTAAAAATATACTTCAGCCCCGGATGGTCATTTTTAACTCGAAAGGCTTGCCTAAAAGGTAATGCCTCCACATTTGAAGTGCATGAACAATGGTAGAAAGCTCTAGATCGTGTGGAGCATAATTCTATTCATGTAACCTAAGATTTACGCTTTCATAAGCTATGACATGGTTATTCGTAATAGAATACCTCCAAGGCCTTCTCTGAGGCGTCCGTTACAACCATAAAATTTTCATTTGGATCAAGTACGGTCAAGATAGGTGCTTTGAAGTTAAGCTGTTCCTTTAAAATCTTAATGGTAGATTCACATTTGTCTGTCCAAACAAATTTCTTATCCTTCTTTTGCAGCGAAGTGATTGGGGCAGCAATTTTTGAAAAGTCCTTAACGAACTTTCGATAATATCAACCAAGCCCATGAAGCTCCTCACTTCATGCATGTTCTTAGGCGCGAGCCACTCAATTATAGTTGTGATCTTTGAAGGGTCAACACTATCCCATTCGCTTATAACATGTCCCAAATAATGCACCTCTGCATCATAAAAGGAACATTTGGACAAGTTTGCCATAAAACTTCCTCTTTCTTAAAATTTCCAGCACTATCCTTAGATGTTCTTAGTGCTCTTCGACATTTTTAGAGTATATAAGAATATTGTCCAAGAATACAAGCACAAACTTGTCTAAGTATTCTTGAAAAATATTGTTCATTAGATTCATGAAGGCGACAGTGCATTAGTCAACCCAAAAGGTAACACCGTGAACTCATAGTGCTGTACCTCATTCTAAAAGCTATTTTATGAATATCTTCTTCCTTTATTCTCAATGATGATACCGGATCGAAGATCTATTTTTGAATAAACTGATGCTCCTCGCATTTGATCGAACAGATCATCAATCCTAGGAAGTGGGTATCAATTTTTAATAGTTTCTTTGTTTAGCATTCTGTAATCAATACACAGCCTCAAAGTACCATCCTTTTTCTTTACAAAAATTACCGGCGCTCCCCAAGGTGAGACGCTCGGTCTTATCAACCCCTTAGTCAGAAGTTCTTGTAACTGAGCCTTCAGCTCTACCAACTCAATGGTAGTCATTCTATAAGGTGCCTTAGATATGGGTTCAGTTCGGTTTGATTTCTATTGCGAAGTCAAACTCACGTTTGGAGTGGAAGACTGCAATTCCTCAGGAAACACATCACGAAACCCTTAACAATGGATATCTTTCCATGAAATCATTATCTTCCTCCGCATTTTTAATCACTTTTTTTGCATACAAAGTGCAGCCTCATTTTTAGCCCTTTTTAGTTGCATAGCCATCAGTTTCCTAACTACAACTTCCCGTTTTATACCTTGAATGACTGTTGCTTTCTGTAGGTCATCGAAGCAATAGATTTGTTTTTCATAACAGTCGACCTTTGCCTTATGTTCAGCCAACTAGTTGACTCCAATAATGATATCATATGACCCTAGAGGGGTGACATACAAGTCAACTTTGGTGGAGAAACTAGGCAAGTCAAGAATTTCCCCAAAAAGGCACATTTGATGTATGGACAAGCATTATTCCCATAATGCATTGTCCATGTTTTATCCATTCTTTCAAAGCATTTCTTTTTAATTTCATTGCAAGTTTAGTAGAAATAAAACATTTAGTAGCTCCAGTATCAAAAAGTATGACTACAGGTGTAGCGAATAACTTACCCGCAACTTCTATGGGCGTAACTTGCTTTTCGGCTTGTCATTAGCCCACTGCAAGCGTGTATCCTATGTTGTTGACCACGATCATCCTTCTTGAGGACAAGTGATTCACATAATGGTCCTTTCCACGGTTGAAGCATCCTCCAGTGGCCCTTTTCTAGGCTCAATTTTGTTACCAGCCTTGAAGTTATCATTCTGGCTTCCATAGGACTTCTGTCCAATGCCATTAACTTTTGTGAAGCTGTTCCGCACGCTATTTACAGGTCTGTTCATCATAGATTTCTTGTTGTTATCTACAACAGCTTTGTTTTTCACACCAAACCTTTTCCAAGGTCCCCTTTTTGGTGCAAGAGATGAAGAAGAATTGGGAATCTTCTTCCTTATCTCTTCCCTATGAGCAGATATTGCTCTCAATTTTTGTTCCTATCTGATTTCCTTTTCGACAACTCCATCCATGGTGGTTGGGCCATGGACATCCACTTCGCCACCAATGATGGGATTCAGTCCCATTATGAATTTCCGTATTCTGAACTTCTCATCAGCTTGGTACTGCGGCACATACTTAAGGAGTTTAGTAAACCCTTCCCAGTATTCCGTCACCAACAGCCTTCCTTGCGACTAGTTCTGAAATTCAGTCATTTTCCTATCAAAATAGAGTTGAGGCAGCCATCGTTGCCTAAAATAACCCTTAAATTGATCCCAAGTTATGTCGATTCGACAATATTCGGGATTCAACCTTATGGTTGTCCCACCATGATGATGCTTCATGAGAAAGCTGATATGCTCCCCATATCACTTTAGTCTCTTCGGAGAAGTTTCTTATTGCAAAGTATTTCTCCATTTCACTGAGCCAATTCTCAGCTCCGTCCCCAAGGGTTGTTCCATCAAACTTTGGAGGACTTATTCTCTTTATATCATTTGTAAGTTCAGATGCTAATATTGCCCTTTTATTTTCGGGGATTAGGAGCAATTACATTATTATTATCAACCCCGGATTCCCTCCGTTGATGTTGTCCACGGGGAGGCGGTGATCATTTATTTCAGCTTCATCTTCCTCTTCTTCATTGCCCATTGTTGTTGTTCCAAAGACAAGCCAAACGATCTCTCATATCAAGTAGGGAAGCAAGGATTTCATCCAGCTTTTGAGCAGTAGCTACTTCTCCACCCTGTAACGGGTTATTCGCAGCATTCCCTCTTGTTCTGACCATTTTCTGTTCAATAAGAAAATGTAAACCTTATTAATATTGTGGACTCATTAGGTCCAAGAGCTGCAACCTTCAGCTCTAATACCAAGATGTAACATCCCCATTTTAAGATACTAGAACAAGGGAAAAAAAAATTAAAAATAACATTCTCTGTTATGAATTATAAAATTCAAACACACGTTCAAGTTTTAATAATTGTTCTCTGCCCAAACAACACAGTTTGGAACACACAATTTCTTTTTAAAACTAATGTTCCCTGTTCGCATATTTACAATATGGAACACACATTCAATGCCATTCAATATTATAATAGATTCTATATGCTACAGTAAATGACTCAAGAAGCGCCGATCTTCCATTTTCATGGCTCGGAGTTTCAACGATCCTTCATTTCATGACTCGGCAACAACCGATCCTTCATGTTTTTTCATGCATAGTATATTATATATACCAGTTCTCTTAACCGTTTCCAATTATCAAAGTGATCCATTTAAGAATCCTATCGAATATCTGCTCGATATTCATCGACATCTGCATCTTAAATTAAGTGATTAGGACAACACAACCAAAGCACTTGCGATACTTTGGCCAAAGATTTTCACATGCTTTGCATGATCATATTCCTGGATGCGATACACATCAATGGAATACGTCCTTCACCTCACTTCACCTGTTATCTAGAATGGTCTTTCCTAGTTCCTACCAGTCCTCTCGATTTAAGGTCAGATTTAAACTTCCAATTTCCAACTAGCAATATGAACGAATATAGGAAGGCACCCCTGGTAACTAAAGATACGCAGACATACGGTGTCGTTCCCCACGACTCCGTGTGTCTAGTTATCTTTAGTATCCCGGGGTCACTCCGTATACATGATCATACTCCTATCCCCTGCCAAGAACTTCACATTCAGCCTATGTATTCTTGATGTTTTAATTCGGGAGGGCATTGTAATATGTCAGCTATAACATTGTGTCGTCATGAAGACCCCGTCTTCATGAAGACACCTTGCTGTAGCTGGCGTATGTCAATGTCCTACGGAATCCTCCCATCGAGAGTACACATCCTGCTCAAGTGATTTGGATATGATCTTAATATTTAAGAATAACTTTCAGCAACCATGTTGATCCCTTTATCCTCGTTCCCGTTACAGTTGTATATAGCTAAGAGAGACTAAATCCGTCCTTTAGCTTGCTATGCATCTTCTCCTTCGTACCGAAGGGCTGCATTTCTCTACTTGGTTCTCTTCTTAATCATTGGATTAAGCAGCCCGTTACCGACGGACGTGATAAGTTTAACCTATTAAACTTAACCAAGATTTTCCCCAACTGTAACTAAATTCAGAATTCCAACTTATTAGACGTCATTTAAACGAGGTCTAATTCAATAAATGTATTCATTTATTTTCCTTAACCTTACACAGTTAAGGTCCATTAGTTATGGATATACTTATCCCATATCCTTTATTCTGAATTTAACATACGAGGTCATTAATGGAGTTCGAAAGCGAAGTTCGATTACTCCGAAGTTAATTGATATTCCTTAGCTTCCAAGCTAATCCTGAATACCTATCAGTTATGGAATCATATTCTTCCTAATCCTTTCTAATGTCAATTAAGAATTCATCTTTACCCAAGTATGAACTAATTGCACATTTCAACTTAAAAGTTGCAATAAGGTAAGAATAGATATCAATTCCCATTTAGCATCCATCCAAGGACAATTAAATAAATCCAAATCAGGAATAACATTATGTTTCCAATTTAGTCAACAATATCAAACTAATATAATTATTAAAATATCACACTTGTATTTGTATTCATCAATTCATGTCATAATCCATACATTTCCAATCCAATTGAATGGACATTGTTTACATAAAACATCATTACAACTCATAGATAGAAGAATATGCTTTCTTCTTTTTTACAATTCCTCAAAGAGGAATAAAAGTAAACAAATACAATTCATCTTCAACCAATCAAGAAGCATCGAGAAAACAGCTATGTCTTCATTCTAATCAAATTCCATCTAAGAAATTACTTGCGGGTTAGTTGATGAATCTGAGCATATTAAGCACTTATCATTAAAATGAGGTGCTTCAATTAACTGTCTCAATAAAAGAACCCTGCTTTTATGAAACGATAGTAAGACATCAATCAAGAAATAGGCACCAAAAAAAAAAGATCATCATAACAACTGAACCATCAAAATACCATCACAATCAACCAAAGAACTGTTGTCCCATTTTTCACATAACCGTTACAAGTTCCAAATTACAATATTTGTAAGGTTTAGGAATACAAGTAGCGTACTGCTAATATAATATACTGTTATCTTTTCCACTCCTTTCATTAATAATAAATGCAAAGGGTAAAACTAACTGAAACATAAACCCATTACTTTCCTTTCAGTTCATGCATCATATTAGATTCCAAGCAAACACGCACAGACGAGAAAGCGAACAGCAATGCATATAGTTGCTCATATCTAAGCACTACAAGATTCGTTAATAATGATTACAAATTTTCAACTGTATGAAAGAAGAAAAGATCATTTTCCAAGTCATTCATCCACATTACTATCTCCTTCCTCATGACTGTTCTAAAAATGGAATCCAAACGAGACACAAATCAAGATAACAGTTCAGAGTGAAACTTACAAAATCCATTCGGAATTCACTTTCCGGCAGCAAGAATAAATTCATTCATAATCCGCTTTAAATGAAAACAAGGAAGAATTTATTGTCCTTATCAATACTTCATTTGAATCAGGCTCATATGAATACCCAAAAACAGGTTAGTACAACATCATATTTATCATAGATTAAATAGTATAAGGATGCATACTATGTATTTACTGTACTAGAAGAGCCCATACTTTCTTCACTGTATTTTAAATCAGATAAACAGTTATACAATCATGCAATCAATTATTCACATGGTTTTCTATTTCCATGAACGCATACAGTTCAAAATAAAATTTATTCATTGTTGTTACCTACAGCAAGACCAATCATAATGCACAGTATGACTTCAATGCTATTTCTAGAATTCAAACAGCAAAAAGAGAAGAATTTGTTCCTTTAACTATTCAAATAAGAAAACAATCATTTTCTTCAACTCAACAAGAATTATTCATGCCGATTTCATTTTTTCCTTGAATGTCAGTGCAAAGATCAGAAGACCACACGAAACATTCAAATTCCATTTATGTATTTAAAAGAACAAGAGACTCGGAAAACCATCTAAATGCCACTGTAATCCTTGTCAAATTGAACTTAAAACGTTCATCAAAACCAAACCATTGTTTCATTTGAATCAAAACAATGAGAAGAAAGAAGAATTTGTTTCCTATAATTTGAAGAAGAGACAATCAACTTCTACAAGGAATTAAAACACCCCATTTCGTGTTTACCTTACCACGATTTTTCAATTCGTAATGATGTTGAACAATCGTTCATAATGAAAAGCAACTCACATAGTCTAAACTGCTTAAATTCAATATAACATAAACAATGAATACCCCGTGTGAATTCCTTGCCAACAAATGTTTCCACCCGAATCCATTTTTTTCTTTTCACAATGATGTACAAAACCCGAAATGAATGAATTTTTTTTCGCAACATACCCTTGTTAATGAAAACCCGCATCGGATATCGAGATATACAACGAGGTACGCTTAAGATAGACCCAATCAAATCGGCTCATTTCCATAATTTTCTATTCATCATATAGAAATTAAAAAAAGATCCAAGTTCTTATTCCTACTACAGTCCGAACTAGAAGATCGAACAACATCAATAACCACAACAATTCATCCAACCACCACAGCAAGAATCAACATGATTTATTTAATGCACAGAATACAAGTCAAGCTCATTTTCACGACTACAGTCCGAGCCGTAAGATCAAGTCATTTCCATACAACACAACACAACCAACCTTTCATCACAGCAAGAAGGACTGTAATCATTCATATGTTCAGAAGAGAAAACAATTTCTTTTCCAGCTTCCACGAATACTCAAAATTGTATTCGTCCATTTACATAAAAGAAGAAGCACAACAATAATTGTATTACTAGCATATCCTTCTAACCGAGCTCGCATTGCTCAGATAAAACTCTAAAACCCATCCCTTTAAAGTTCAAAAAGAAATGCTATTTCCTTTTAATCCCGAAACAGCAGAAAGAAAAAGAAAAGTCTTATTTCTTTTAAGAAAATTTCAGTATAGAAACGACATCAAGCCGCTCGCACAACCTGTACAATTTTATCACAAAAGTTCATATGACAAAAGAACAATCGCACAACAATAAAACAACCCACACTTCCTGCACAGTTCCCATATAACATTTACTAGAGAAAAACCCATTTCGAATTTCCATTTAACGTCAACAACCAACACAACATGGAGGTATTCCATTCAAAGAAATGCAAAGATAGTTAAACACAACAACCAGAAATGATTTTACCTATCATTTCCAAAAATGACAGCAAGAATCGACTAAATCCAAATCGTATCAACACGACAACAATCACATAAACCCAAAACCCAAGAGCAGGGTTGTTTTAATGAGACGTTTAAACAAAGCAAGTATTTTTAAAGAGAAGGGCTTAACATGCCTGTAAATTCTTCCTCAAAACTCGAAGAAAATCACGTCTACCGAAGGTATTTCCTTCCACGGCGACAGCACGAGCTTTCCAACAATCTTTTCCTCTTCAGGCTCAGCAACAGCCTCCAAATTTCCAAAGAACAGTGATAAACCCAATGAAACTGGTTCGACTGAACCAAACAAAAAAACCAAATGCAGAGCAACTTCACAAAATCCGAATCGACACAATAAACAATCAACATTTCCCTCCTACGCCTTCCAAGGTGAGCTGGTCGCGAGGACCAAAAAAATTTAATGCATTAAAGGCTCTACCTTTTCCCAATTTCCCACGCCACTGCCAACTTGGGTTGGCGAACCCCCAAGTTCAAATTTTGCATGAAAAACCAAATTTAGTGCATGACCAACTAGATACCTCCGCCACTTACCTGTCCCGCCAAACTGGCGCTGTCCACGTATGGACTCCCCATTTAATGCCATTAAACACCCTTCATCCTTATCCTCTCCCTCCAAGGGTCTGCGTCCCCTTTAGGTTAGGATTAGTTTAGGATGTATATTAGTATTCAACCTAGGTCATAGTCTAGTTTTAGGTTAATAGGACTTAGGTTTATTTCCCTTTCTTTTTTTTTTTTTTATAATTTAAAAATCCACTTAGGATAGTAGTTTAGGATGTATGGTAGAACTTAGGATTAGCTTAGGATTTAATTCCTTCTAACCACTAACACTAATCAACCTCCAATCCAGTCTTCCAACTGACACTCATGTCAATGTTGTGCAGGACGTTTCGTCCTTTGTTTCACATGCCAAAGCCACCCATGTCCAGACATTTCCTGCCTCACGAGGTCTTAAGTTCGATAGTGCAGGGTTCAAGAATCGAACCTTTGTCATTGGCATTTACGTGCCAGCTGCTCATACCTGCAATCAGGCACTGCACATTTATATCAACCTCCGGTTCGGTTCAAGAGTAAATCGACAAAGCAATCACAAGAAGACCACAACATACTTTGGATCAATGGAATTGATTCAAGGTGTGCTGTCAATCAGCAAAGAGAGTTTAGCAAGTATATGACAATTTTTCGTCACATCAGCAAACACACAAGCAACAATAACTGTTGTCCTATGCAATAAATTACAGCATGCAAGAATCCAAGTTAGCAACACATTCCTTTAAGATCAGAATATATCTTAACATGTTTGCCTTCATTTCAGCAGCTATAACAGTATGAAAAATATTCACCAAGATAACTTACAAAATCAGGGTGTTACATTTCTTCCGGTATACTTGGGTGGATGAAGAAGGAGTAGAAGCTGCCTGGTCCTCTTGCATTGATGAGGTAGGAGGGGTTTGCATAGGTGTGTCTGATATTGGAGTCGATGCTTCCGTCCTTGGTTTTGAAACATCCTTAGAGGAGGATTCTCCTGAGTGCCTCCTAAGCTCTCGAACTTTCTTATCAAACCAGATCTTAGTCTTGACTAAGACTAGAGCCAGATCTCGGCCAGATCATCTTTCTCTTTCTTGAACCAATCCAAGTGCTCCAAGGGAGTGTGCTTAACCACATTTTCATACTCATATGAGTATAGATCAGAGTTGTCATCCTGGAGTCCTTCAGGAACTTGGTATAAGCCGAGTTCTTGGATCAATTGTAGAGAGAACCTGCCCTAATGCCTCCTTCTAGCCTCAAAATCATCGGCACAATCAACCCAATAGTCTTCTGCATCTGCCCTATGATGATAGATTATCTTGATGTTCTGCTCAATGAACTTCTTCAAGTCGAAGCAAGTTCTTGGCTTGAATAAATGGACAAAGTGATGGGTGCCGTGGCTCTTTCTATATTCTCAAGGTCCAGGGCTATTTTACAAGTGTAATTTCCCAAAGAGATGGGAAAGTGCAAACCGGTAATCTTCTTGTCTCGCAGGTTTTGTGTAATTTGTCTAATTGCCTGCATACTTCTATTAAAGCCATCTTATCACTGCAGAACATGGGAAGCCTCAGAGGGGTGCTCTCATGGCAAAGCAAGTTTGATATAGGAGAATTTTCTAAACTGGATAAAATAGGCACCGTAGTGCGATATCGTGCTCATGGCTTCATTAGAAAATCTTCTAAGAAGTTGTCCTTCAAGAAGCCTGACCACGTACATGGTGAAAGCATCATTTACCCTTCGGAAATTGTGATTGTTGGTCTCTAAGGTGAACTGTGGGTTGTAGGCATATACAGGATCATCCTTGTGGGCATCAATGTAAGAAAAACCAAACCATTGCCTTGATGCTGCCAGAGTATACATCAGGTATGAAGTCATGCAGAATTTCTTCGTTTGTTGTACATTAGATAGCTGCTCCGCTAAGTTCATGCTGATGATTTCTGCCCAGTTGATATTTTGAGTTCCCTCGCACACCATGTTGATGAGCGGGCACATCCAGAAATGGAATTCATTAGTAGAGGGTAAGCCCATAACCCGAGCCAAGAGGGATTGTAAAATCGACAATTCTTCATTGAAATGCCTGGAAAAGAGTCTTGGATAGACGAGATGCTCCTTCTTAGGGTTTTTAAGCCAAGACTTTGCCACCGCGCCTTGTAGTTGTCGCTGCCTTGATGAACAGGCTCGTGCTTGATTCTCGGGAAACAACTATGGCATTATCCATTTCTAGAATCCTCAGTGTAGTGCTAATGGTGGCAGCGTCTAGTTTGGCGATGAGTTCCCCGTGTATGTTGGTCAATTCGCTCGAATCAGGGTCGAAATGAGCTCCGCATGAAAGCACTGTATCAGCACATTGCACCGAGATTGGGAAACCTCCAGCGAAAGCTAGACCACTATCATGAATCATCTATGCCATTGGTGTAGGTTTGCATCTGCCATCCTTGACCAAAAATTGCCAAAGTCAAGATGGCAAGCTTCACTGTCCCCGATATTGGGAATGGCAGACTCTAGTGGTGAGATTTGTTCCTGTCCCTGAAATTTGATCTTCATGTTGATAGTAATTCGGAGGGCAGAGCTGCAAGCTAGACTCGGGAAGGAATTACAGAGGGAAATGGATACGCGTGTAGAAATTTAGATTGCAAGGGTTCGAGCAAAGGATAGCATGGAAGCAGTGTGAAAAACACATAGGGGGTTCGCTCGTTATATAGCCGTTTAGGAGAGAGAAAGGTAATTAATGCGCATTTAATACATACCTACCAATTTAAATAAGCAAGATATTCGGGTAGAGCGGGAAAAATTAGCACAAATGGCACTTGGTTCATTTGGGACATGTGGGACGCAAAAGTGCGAAGCACGCAGCTCGGCCGATTCGGGCGAAGCGGGGAAAAGACGCGCAAATGCTTTTTTGGGACATGCGGGACAAAAGTGTGTGAGGTACGCATGTTCGGTTCGGCCGATTCGGCCGAAAATGGAACAACTTGTCCAGGGTGAACTTGGGACATTTAGGACAAAAAGTTTCGACGGGCCCGAAAAAGACAAACTGGGAAACCAGTTGATCGGGAATGGAGGGCCCAATTGAACTTGGGACACGCGGACAAAAAATGTCCAACAGCCCGAAAAACACACAAAATGACCCAAAACGCAGATTTTCTCAATTTCGACTTTTAACATTATCAAGACAACAGAAGACACTTAAACTCAAAATTTTGAATTTTCACTTTCTTAAGAGCAGGGAATTTTGAGTGGACAACAATATGCAACTAATATGCAAAACTTTTTAATTCCCTTAAAGAAACATGTATATTCGCTTCACTCACCCATTATTATTTCTCCGTTAATTTTAGACCTTATGTTGTATATACTCTTATTTGGACCCTTATAGGAAGATTAGACAATGAGGTTGATAATAGTTCCTTGGAAGAAATAAATTCCTTTAATTAAAATTAATCTAAGTAAGAGAAACACTTATTACTTGACCAAGTTTGAATTGGTGGGACATGCTTGTTGTGTCCAACAACTACATGATACGACGCAATACCTCGTAAAATCTTATTCCTACCTCTTCCAGTGACTTCCAAGAGGAAGTCTAATTTTAGGAGAGGGGGATGTAGTGCCCACATTTTCTAGCCTCTATTATCTCATTGAATTCTTAAACCACAGTTATGACTTAACATGGATTTTGACATATTTTTGACATTATGATATGTTGGTTTGCCTTCATGGACATGTATGGTGATTTGGGGCATGTAGCGCCAATTTGACTAGATTAGTATATTGACACATTTTATTTGAAGTTGTGGATACTAACACTTTTTTATGCGAGTTGGGCCTAATTGATATATGTTGGAAAATTAGTTTAGTCACATATCTTGATTTTATAAATTATTTGATTTGTTGATGAGGATACATGATGGCATTATGGTATGACATTTTTATGTATTGCAATACCTAACGTATGACGAATTGTGTGAGATTGTTGCATTCCACATTGATGTTGTGATATCCTTAATTTACATGTTTGAACTAGTTCACTTATTGAGTATTTAGTTTACTCTTGCATTGGATAGGTGCGTTTAATGTGTGCAATGAGTGTGCAGGTGACAGGTCACAGGAGAACGTGGGATTCAGGGCAGCTACACAATTTTGCACAAGTAGCCCACGGGGCTAAGTCCTAACCGTGTTTCTTGTATGAGGCCTTAGTGTTAGCGTTCATTATTTCGGGCACAATGAGTGACTCTCATATGTGGTGTAATATGTCATGTAATATTAATCTTGTTTAGGATGTTTAGTTTTTTTGTAAACTTGATTTGGGGACTTAATGGTCCCCACTTGCATTAATTTTTGAGTTTGGGTAATGATGTATTTAATTAGAGGGGATTAGGGTCACATGTGAACCCTTGGGTGGGCCCCACATCCTCTACACTTGTGCCCAAATGTGCCAAACCCGAAATTTGGCTATTTTAGGCATTTTAAGTGACCCCTTTTAAGTTTGGGAGTTCACTTAGCATGAAAATAGGCCCTTGGACCCTACCTAATAGGTAGGGGGGCTTAATTTCAAGGCATAAAGGGAGTTTCCTCCCATTTTGCCTCTCTTTGGTCACCATCCATGTAAGATGGATTGGTATGTGTGTTTTGTAGAAAGTTGCACAATCTTGTTTTATTTTCATTTTGGGCATTTTGGGAAGGGAGTGTTAAAAGTTAGTTTATCCTTTCTTCTTTTTATTTTGGAATCTTTGACTTAGAGGAAAGAGAGGGGTGACACATGTCACCCCCTCATTGGTGAGAAAATTGATTGGCTTCTCTTCAAATTCTCCCTCATGAAGGAGAAAAAGGACTTTTGGTTTATTTTGTTTTGGAGAGCATTGGCTTGGTGCTTGAGGATTTTGGAGCTAGAGAATTGCTTGAGGAAAAAAGTTGGAAATCTTGTTTTGGAGAGCTCTTGGAGGTAGGCTCTTGAGCTCATTTTATGTTGTATGTTTTTTGCTAGATCTTAGCTTGCTTATAGTTGGAATGTTTGTTTAGTTTTTGTATGGTTTGTTGCTTAAGTATGGTTGTTGTATTTATTTTTCTCCATCCATCATATGGTTTGATGGATGTTGGAGTTATTTGGGGGAAGAGAGAGGGATTTTCCCTCTCAAACCTCATGGCTTGATGGGCAAGCCATGTAGGTTCCTTTTACTCCCCTCATATGGTTTGAGGTGGGTAAGGTGGTTCATATGGTTTGAACCCCTTCCCCATTCTTGGAGAGGAAACCCAATGGGTTTGAAAATCCTCCCAAGAAGGATTTTGGTGAATGGGTGGAGCAATGAGTGTTTTATTGATTTAGAGGAAAAGGAGGTTAGAAGAATTGTTGTGTGCATCCTATGGTTGGATCACACCTTATGGAAATTTCGGGTATCTCATCTACTCTTCCCAAATTTTGAGGATGAATATGGCTTTCTCCTCCTTTCTTTTATTTGCTAAATGTTGTGTTTTCCTTAAGTGCATGGTCTTGTCTTGTATGTGAAAATATTGTGGTGTTTATCTCCCTAAATCTTGTGCACAAAGTTATGGAAGCTAGCTCTCTCCCCATGGGCTTGGGGGAGGCTAGCATGTCTTCCAACCTTGGAAAGGCATGTAATGATGCCTAAAGGTTGGGTGGTTAAACAAGCCTTGTTCTCTTGGAGTTGGATTCTTGTAAAGCATTGAAGTTGGAGCTCAAGTGGGTAGTTTGGTTGGAGTATCTTGTCACTTTGGTTTCTCTTGTGTCCTTCTTCCTTTGTGTGGATATTACTCTCATTGTAATCTCTTGAATGTGGCTATTTGGAAAGTTCCTTGTCTTGGAAAGTATCATTTTTGTGATTTGGAAAACTTGTAACTTGTAACACTTGTCACTTTGTGATTGATCTACTTCAAGAATGAGAAGCTTGAATGTTCTTCTTAATATTTTAATATATTTTTACAAAAAAATATTGGGAGCTTATGTTTATAGGTCACGTAAAGGTTGTAAAATGAATGATTCCTTTAATATACAATTGTTGGAACTCCATTTGAAATGAAAGATGGATTATTGAAGTATGTGTTGTTCTTATGATTGATCTTATTTTATTCAAATCTTCATAAAGGAAACCTGAAAACATTATTGAAATGAAAATAAAAAAAATACCATTATTGAATTATATCTCTTCTTGTATTTAATTTTTTTGCAATTTTCGAATAGAATAAAACAAGTTACCCTTTCTTTCCATGTTAACTTAATAGAATGGATAAAATAAGTTAAATTATGTTCGTATGTTCATACCTCTCTCACTAAGTTTTAAGCTTAGTCAAATATCCTCCTTTTCCCTTTGAAATTCCTTCGTTACATGTTTGAAATCACGAAATAGGTAAATCATCTTAACATAAATAGTTATAGAAAAATTGTAAGTTTTACCTTTCCAAGTTAATAAACTAAGATTTGAAGTTTTCATAGTTTGATTTATTTGGAAATTTCTTATTTTGTACAAGATAGTAAAATATATATGTATAATATAATATAGTTTTATTATAAGGTTATTATATCTTACTTAAACAAAATAATATTTAGATTGTTATATATGAATATATTGTAAATCAATGTATTAAAATACAAAGACATTATATTATATTATTTATATATATATATATATATATATATATATATATATATATATATATATATATATATATATATATATATATATTAATTATTATTAAACTATTAAAATAGAAAAAAAAATAATTTAAATAAAAAAAAAAGTGGGGAGGGCCGAACCCCTCCCCACTCCCCACCACTGTGCACCCACCTCTACTCACCACCTCTCAAGCGCCATCGTTGTCCCACACACCCATGCCTCTCCTCCCCACTACTCCGCATCCCTTTCCACGTGGCTCTACTTTTTGAGCACGCCCTCCCCACCCCACCACCACTCTCTTCCTTCCTCTCCCCACGTGTAGCCCCCCACCCCTTCCACGTTGATTTCCCTCCCACCACGCCTCGACACCCCTCGCGCTTCCTCCCACCCATCTCGCGCAAACCCCGAACCTTCCCCAAAACTACCCCAACTCCCTCCACCTTCTCAAACCACACCACCGCCTCTTCACCACCTTGTGGCCATTCCTTCCTCCTTTTACTCCCAAATAAAAAAATGATCTTATTGAAATTAAAAATAAACAAAATATATATCATCTAGTAGAAAATAAAAGTAATAGTACAAAATATTTTCATATGCATTGTGTACTACGGATGAAAGCTTACCTTCAAAGAGAACCATCTCCATCAATGCAAATTAAATATAACCTGATCAAGAAAGGAAAAAAAAAAAAACAAAATGAAGAAAATGAAAGAAAATGAAAATAGAAAAAAAGAAGAAATCTTAGAGACATTTTAGGGTAATTTTAGGGTTGTTTTATCCAAGGGTTAAAAATAAAAGCATCCAAGGGTTTTTAATTAAATCCTACACTAATTTTAAGTTGTGGGAGTTTAGGGGTTTAGGAAATAATCTAAAGGAGGAAATCTGTGTGTGGAGGTCAAGTAAATTGAAAGGGGTGTGTAGGATTTTTCTTCTAATCTTAGCAAATGTCTAGCGGGGTAGCCATGATAAGAACTAAATAAATAAAATTGGATTTGGGCTAGGGATTAAGTAATTGGGTAAATCAATTTAGCTTAAGAAAATAATAACGGGAATCGATTTGTATTATAGTATTTAACTTTTTTTTTTTTAAAAAATTTTTACCCAATTTTTTAGTGGCATTTTGGTTGGTTTCACGGTGTCCCGAGGTGGGGCATTACATTTGGTATCAAAGCGATGAGGTTTCATACATGTGAAAACTCCGGGTAAAACATTTAATTGGTTATTAATGTTTTCATTACATTAAAAGTAAAACAATTAAAATCGTTTCCACTAAACCGTTCCATGGGTAAAGTATCTCTCGAGTAACCGCATGGAGTAATATGTTTGCTAACACAATAGGTGGTACACTAAATTTTGATCACCTAATTTGTTTAAAACAACTAGTAAAAGTTAAGAGAAAGTCGTTAGTAAATAACGTGCAAAATGGCTCCTTGGTCCCCATAGTGGTGATCGATTTGGATAATCTTGTTCCCTAGTGACATGGGAAGTCACATCATATTTTTAAACCAACTTATAAGATTGTTTGATCATGTAGTTAAAAGCATTTTTGAGCTCAATTAATCACATTTTGTTTGGGGACAACTTAAATTTAAGCAAAATCGTTTCGATTTGGACTGTAAATTAGAGAGCGTTAGTAGGAAATTAAAATTTATGACTTCTAACATGTAGTATTTCTCCATGTCCATTGTCTACAATGATTAGATTTGAGAAAAAGGAATAGAGAGTTTTTTTTAAGTATGTTTAGGAGGTCTCTAAACATTTTGTTCAAAACACAAACTTGTAAATAACATTAATTAGCCTCGGAAAAGTAGGTCATATCTAGAGTTTTAGTCATATTTTTCATTTTGTAAGTTGTGTCGGGTTCTCTATATATAGGAGAATAGATTCAAGTTGTTAGAACTCATTTTTGAGTTGGGATCACTTATTTTCAAGACCCATTTTGTAGCCAATTTTCACTAAAAATATGTTGAAATGCAATAGTAAAACTCTAATAGTTGGCTCCGAGAAGGTGCTTCCAAATTGAAATCTATTCACCAGTTTTTAGAAATGTACGTCTTGATTGACTCTATGTATAATAGAGAATTGACTAGAAGCATTTGTTTCACCATTTGGGTATTGGGTACTTGTTTGGTAGGCCATGTCTCTAGCCATTTTTTCGCTAGAACGTAGACAAGAAAACTAGGTCTTAATAAACAAATAGATTTCTTAGGACACCTTTGGAGGGTGAAACATGTTATAATATGGTTATTGTTTTAAGCTACGTGTTTCTAGGTTGAATGCTAAGACCCAAAATAAATTTTTGTGCAACAAGTCATTTTTGAATGCTAACGACCTTGGTTAGATTGGCCCTTTTGGACATCGAAGAAGGTCTAGTTGTTGGTGTTGTAAATAAGAAGTAGGTCAAGATAAGAATGTAGAATTGTTACCTTGATATAAGGAATAGGTTTAAGGCATTTGGTTAGTTGCTTCTTGTCTAGTGATCCATTGTTTCTTGGGAATCTCAACCGCCATGTTAGAGGCACCTCTTTAGATCTAATGAAACCCTTTTGGTATGGGTGTAAAATAAATGATTGTATCTTGTATAAAACCACCCAATGTGATAAAATAGTCTTCCACGTCTTGAAATTTCATTACTATGAAATTTGAAATAATTTCTACTCCTCTTGTTTATGTTGCTAATCTTAGTTTTATAACCCTTTTATAAGGAAATTTACCAAATGACCTTATGATCTTGTTGTTTCCTTTTCAAAATTGTAATTTAAAATTAAGTATAATTGGATGAAAATATTTTCTAATGTAAACTCCTCTAACTTTTCTCTAAACAATAAATGATAAAGGGAAAGAAAGTTAGTGTCTCTATTTTTCATTGGTGTTGTTTGAAGTGATATTTCTTAGCTAATTTATCCTCTTCACGTAACGTAGGAATACATTGTGCTATTATAAAATGAATCTAGTTTTCACAACTCCAAATTCTCATCAAAGCTCTTGGTATAAATTTTAGAGTTAACTTCGGAAATGATCTAGTTATTTTTCTTAATCCTTTTGGAGCTCGATAAAACCTATTTTCATACTATAACCACTTACTAAGTTTTTTTGCATTGTAACTTGGTTAAAACCTTCTTACCTTAGTAAGTACACATGTGATTTAACTCTCCTCAAGTTGATTTAAAATGTTCTGAGTTAATCATGTTTATAACACTTTTACTTACGTGTAGAAATAAGGGAATCACCCTCTTTCTAACCTCAACTCATGGACTTAGAAGAACAATGGTCATGCAAAAATATATATATATATAACAATGATCTTTCATTCTCTCTCTCTCTTGGAAAGAAAATAAAATAAAATGAATTAGTGTTGAATACTTTCTTGGTTAGGCATTATGGTGTAATGATGATGGTGTTGACTGTGAAAGAACTATTAATGTGGTCCAATAAGGGTGAATGTAATATTTCGTAATCCACAAAAATATATATCTATAAGCACAATTGTGTACATATACCTTATAAACAACAATAGAAACGTGTAATTATATGTAATTTGGAAAACTCATCAAATATATAATTAAACAACGTTGGTTGGATAAACAATGTTATCATTGTTACCCCTTAAAAAAAAAGTTAAAATTGAGGTGATCCTAAAACTATTGCTTCAAATGGGATAAGTGATGTTTACTAATCTTTGTCTTGTGATATTCATATGGATTACACGCTAAATGGTTGGACTTTGTAAGTAACTTAGGTATTGTGTTGTCTCCCTAAATTTTTAGGTGAGAAAGTTAATATGAATGATAGAATGATTGCGATGATCTCACAAATCAGATATGCCTTTGGCTATTGGAATCTTAGGAAACTCTTTTATAAGATTTCATTCACATAGAAAACTCTTAGTATCTTATTATAAGATAAATGATGAAGCCCTTATTGCAAGGACTAACAATAATGACTAACTAATCTTTCCACCTACCTTGGGTAAAGACGTCCTTTGTAATTAGTATAAACACTAGTTTATATATATATAATATATATATATATATATATATATATATATATATATATATATATACATAAATAAATTGGAATTGTTTTGGGGTACTCTTTAAAACATGATTCCATTTGCTATTACCACTCAATAGAGTGGTGAAATTCAAATTTCTTTGTGTAAAATGGATTCAATCCCTAGTTAATAAGTGTATTTTTTATATTTTCTCTTGCAACCTAATGGGCCAAATTACGACCAAATAATTGTTAAGTAAAAGTTAACATAAGTCCCATATCTTGAGAAGAATTAGACCTTACCTTTCTTAAAGGAAAATGAGTGTTGATCTCTTGTACGCTTGAGGAAAGTATGAATGGAAAAGTTTTTGCATCCCATCATGGTGGTATATTGTAATTTTCATAAGTATGTTGATAAGATTCAGGAAACATTCTCTTTAAATGGATTTTGTTGCATAACTCATTCATGTTTTCTTTTGATTATAGTAATTAAGAAACGATAAAATTTAAGTAAAACTTTTCTTATATCGTATTGAATTGGAAATTTTGGGTTGTTGTTTCATTAAGGAATTATGGCTTGTTTGGGGCATAGAAAGTTCTAAGATTGCTTTTTCATAGTGTGAACTTATATATAAAAAATTATAAACAATAATAAATTCAATTTTCATTTATGAGACTTCTAAAGAAATCTTGGCTCGGAATAGAAATGTCCTTTAAAATGGCACATAGTATGAAACTTTGGAAACCAAACTAGAAAACCAAACCTAACCTAGTAGTTGATCTATATATATTCCACCCACAATTTGTTTTTAATACTATCATTTAGTGAACAAAAAAAATGGCCAAATTAAGTCAACTCCTTTAACTATGCTTGGTATTATGTGAATCTTCATCCTTGACCTTAGTGAATAATGCGGATGTTTGAACTATTTTAAAAAAAAAAAAGAGACTCGTGAACCTTTTTTTCAAAATTTAGAGTAATGATGAGTTAGGAGATGAAACCACACGGAACTTGGAGACCTTTTCTCTCTTATTGTGTGGTATTTGTGACACCTTGGATAGTTCCTTAAGTGGTTCATACATGCAACTAATATGCAAAACTTTTTAATTCCTTTTAAAACAACATTTATGTTCTCTTTACTCACCCATCATTATTTTTCCTTTAATTTTAGACCTTATGTTGTACATCCTCTTATTTGGACCCTTATAGGAAAGTTAGATGATGAGGCAAATGAATTTGGTTTATACAATTCTCCTTGGTTAACATTCTTATTTGAGATATACTTGTTCTTGGACCATGTTGCATTTAAAGAGACATGTTGTTAAGACAATTTACAAAATAAAATATTTTAGTTCCTTTAAAATGACCTTAATGTTGGAATTACACTACATGTGATCTTTTAGAGGTTTTAGACAAAATGATAATATTCCTTGGAAGAAATAAATTCATTTAATTAAAATTACTTAATCAAGAAACAATTAGTACTTGACCAAGTTTGAATTGGTGGGACATGCTTGTTGTGTCCAACAACTACATGATATGACGTGATACCTCATAAAATCTTATTCCTACCTCTTCCAGTGACTTCCAGGAGGAAGTCTAATTTTAGGAGAGGGGGATGTAGTGCCCACATTTTCTAGCCTCTATTATCTGTTGAATTCTTAAACCAATAGTTATGACTTAACATGGATTTTGACATATTTTGGACATTATGATATGTTGGTTTGCCTTCATGGACATGTATGGTGATTTGGGGCGCATAGCACCAATTTGACTAGATTAGTAGATTGACACATTTTATTTGAGGTTGTGGATACTAACACTTTTCTATGCGATTTGGGCCTAATTGATATATGTTGGATAATTAGTTTAGTCACATATCTTGATTTTATAAAGTATTTGATTTGCTGATGAGGATACATGATGGCATTATGGTATGACATTTTTATGTATTGCAATACCTAACATATGACGAATTGTGTGAGATTGTTACATTCCACATTGATGTTGTGATATCCTTAATTTACATGTTTGAACTGATTCACTTATTGAGTAGTTAGTTTACTCTTGTATTGGATAGGTGCGTTTAATGTGTGCAATGAGTGTGTAGGTGACAGGTCACAGGAGAACGTGGGTTTCAGGGTGGCTACACAAATTTTGCACAAGTGGCCCATGGGGCTAAGTCCTAACCGTGTTAATTGTTTGAGGCCTTAGTTTGGATTTCATTATTTTGGGCACCATGAGTGACCCTCATTTGTGATGTAGTATGTCATGTAAAATTAATCTTGTTTAGAATGTTTTATTTTGTTAAGTAAACTTGGTTTGGGGACTTAATGGTCCCCACTTGCATTAATTTTTGTGTTTGGGTAATTGTGTATTAATTAGAGGGATTAGGGTCACATGTGAACCCTTGGGTGGCCCCACATCCTCTACACTTGTGCCCAAATGTGCCAAACCCGAAATTGGGTTATTTATGGCATTTTAAGTGACCCTTTTTAGTTTGGGAGTTCACTTAGCATGAAAATAAGCCCTTGGACCCTACCTAATAGGTAGGGGGGCTTAATTTCAAGGCATAAAGGGAGTTTCCCTCCCATTTTCCTCTCTTTGGTCACCATCCATGTAAGATGGATTGGTATGTGTGTTTTGTAGAAAGTTGCACAATCTTGTTTTATTTTCATTTTGGGTATTTTGGGAAGGGAGTGTTAAAAGTGAATTTATCTTTTCTTCTTTTTATTTTGGAATCTTTGACTTGGAGGGAAGAGATGGGTGACACATGTCACCCCCTCATTGGTGAGGAAATTGATTGGCTTCTCTTCAAATTCTCCCTCATGGAGGAGAAAAAGGACTTTTGGTTCATTTTTTTTGGAGAGCATTGGCTTGGTGCTTGAGGATTTTGGAGCTAGAGAATTACTTGAGGAAGAAAGTTGGAAAATCTTGTTTTGGAGAGCTCTTGGAGGTAGGCTCTTGAGCTCATTTTATGTTGTATGTTTTTGCTAGATCTTAGCTTGCTTATAGTTGGAATGTTTGTTTAGTTGCTTGTATGGTTTGTTGCTTAAGTATGGTTGTATTTATTTTTCTCCATCCATCATATGGTTTGATGGATGTTGGAGTTCTTTGGGGGAAGAGAGAGGGATTTTCCTCTCAAACCTCATGGCTTGATGGGCAAGCCATGTAGGTTCCTTTTACTCCCCTCATATGGTTTGAGGTGGGTAAGGTGGTTCATATGGTTTGAACCCCTTCCCCATTCTTGGAGAGGAAACCCAATGGGTTTGAAAATCCTCCCAAGAAGGATTTTGGTGAATGGGTGGAGCAATAAGGAGGGTTTTGTTGATTCAGAGGAATAAGGAGGTTTAGAAGAATCTTGTTGTGTGCATCCTATGGTTGGATCACACCTTATGGCACTTTCGGGTATCTCATCTACTCTTCCCCAATTTAGAGGATGAATATGGCTTTCTCCTCCTTTATTTTATTTGCTAAATGTTGTGTTTTCCTTTAGTGCATGGTCTTGGCTTGTATGTGAAAATATTGTGGTGTTTGTCTCCCTAAATCTTGTGCACAAAGTTGTGGAAGCTAGCTCTCTCTCCCATGGGCTTGGGGGAGGCTAGCATGTCTTCCAACCTTGGAAAGGCATGTAATGATGCCTAAAGGTTGGGTGGTTAAACAAGCCTTGTTCTCTTGGAGTTGGATTCTTGTAAAGCATTCGATGTTGGAGCTCAAGTGGGTAGTTGGTTGGAGTCTCTTGTCACTTTGGTTTCTCTTGTGTCCTTCTTCCTTGTGTGGATATTACTCTCATTGTAATCTCATGAATGTGGCTAGTTGGGAAGTTTCTTGTCTTGTAAAGTATCCTCTTTGTGATTTGGAATCACTTGTAAATCTGTGTCACTTTTGTTGATTGATCTACTTCAAGCTTGTAAAGAAGCTTTGTAATGTGTCTTCTTGAATATTTTAAATATGTTGGAAAAAAGGTATTTGGGAGCTTATGTTCATAGGAAAAGAAAGGTTGTAAAATGAATGATTCCTTTAATATAAAATTGTTGTAACTCCATGTTGAAATGAAAGACGGATTATTGAAAGTATTGTTGTTCTTATGATTGATCTTATTTTGTCAAAACATGAAAACATTATGAAATGAAAATAAAATACCATTATTGAATTATATCTCTTCTTGTGTTTTTTTTTGCAATTTAGCGAATAGAATAAAACAAGTTACCCTTTCTTTCCATGTTAACTTAATAGAATGGATAAAATAAGTTAATCAGGTATGTTCGTATGTTCATACCTCTCTCACTAAGTTTTAAGCTTAGTCAAATATCCTCCTTTTCCCTTTGAAATTCCTTCGTTACATGTTTGAAATCACGAAATAGGTAAATCATCTTAACATAAATAGTTATAGAAAAATTTGTAAGTTCTGCCTTTCCAAGTTAATAAACTAAGATTGAAGTTTTCATAGTTTGAAATATTTATTTCTTTTACATTGTGTACAAGATATTAAAATATATATGTACCCAATATAGTTTTATTATAAGGTTATTATATCTTACTTAAACAAAATAATATTTATAATGTTATATGAATATACTGTAAATCAATGTATTAAAATACATCAGACATGTACTGTTTTATTTATAATATATATATATATATATATATATATATATATATATATATATATATATATATATATATTAGTATTATTAAACTATTAAACCGAAAAGAAAATAATTTAAATAAAAAAAAATGGGGAGGGCCGAACCCCTCCCCACTCCCTACGCAGCTTCCACCTCTCTACGCAATCGTTGTCCCACACACCCACACCTCTCCCCCTTTATTACGCATTCCTCTACATGCAGCTCTACTATTTGTGTAGCCCCGTGGCCCCCTCACCATGTCTCTTCCTTCCTCCCCACGCGTAACCCCCAACACCCTTCTTCCACGTTGGTTTCTCCCCACCATGTAGCTCCACACCCCCGCCACCTTCCTCCCACCCATCTACACTGCCCATCAAACCTTCCCCAACATTGCCCCTACTCCCTCCACCTTCTCACGCCACCGCTCTACCCACTGCTGCCATTCCTTAGTCCTCCGGCTCCCAAATAAAACAATGATCTTCTTGAAACTAAAACACAAAACAATAATAGTAATAGTACATTCCTATTTTCATATGGATTGTGTACTATGGTAGTTACCTTCAAAGAAATTCCTCTTGGCCATTCATGGCCTCTCCAAGAAACCTGCAAGTGACACAAGCACAAAAAAACAAAATGAAGAAAATGAAAGAAAATAAAAAGAAAGGAAGAAGAAATCTTAAAGACATTTTAGGGTAATTTTAGGGTTGTTAGATCCAAGGGTTAAAAATAAAAGCATCCAAGGGTTCCCATTAAATCCTACACTACCTTTAAGTTGTGGGAATTTAGGGTTTTAGGAAATAATCTAAAGGAGGGTGTGTGTGTGGAGGTCAAGTAAATTGAAAGGGGTGTGTAGGCTTTTTCTTCATCTTAGCAAATGTCTAGTAGGGTAGCCATGATAAAAACTAAATAAATAAAATTGGATTTGGGCTGGGGATTGAGTAATTGGGTAAATCAATTTAGCTTAAAAAATATTAACGGGAATCGGATTTGTATTTAAGTATTTTATTTTATTTTTAAAAAATAATTTTTACCTGAAATTTTAGTGGCATTTTGGTCTACTTCCGGTTTCTCGAGGCGGGGCATTACAAAGACCCAATTAAGCGCCACCGGTAACTTAATCACACACTTGTAGGATAACCACACATCAAAATTTATCTAATGTAGAAATATACATTATATCCATAACTTATAAGACCTCATCACATATTTTTAAACAAGTAAAGAGCTCACTCTAGCAAGTATGGAGCCAAATTTATAACAAAGATGGCTCTAAAGACATGCATAGCGAAAATAGAGATCTTAGAGATGGAAATACAAAAACCTTATAAAATGAGAGTGATCATTATGACTTCAACTAGTACATTAATCCATTAGGGTCAGTTTATAACAAATATTTAAGTAAATGAGTAAAAAATAACCATAAAACCACACTAATTTACACAATTGATGCAAATCCCCACAAACTAGACAAATAAAAAAATCTCTTACACAATGATCTAATTACTTATTGGAATATTATAATTTACCACCTAAAATAAAGCAAATGCAATATTAATTAGTGTAAATGACACCAAAACTCCACAAGGATTTTATAATTGTATGTTTTAGCAAGATTACACATCAAGCTTTGACACATTATAACCAAATGAGTCTTTTAATAACCAAAATGATTACGCATCATATTCTAGTGATGTTTTCTTTTCTACCTATTATCTCATTTGGAACTTAAAAATCATACTTAGCTCTCTCTCGAACTTGAATTACTACATTTTTGAGTTGTGACACAATTATTAATGAATCTAAACTAAAAAAAGAGCTAAAATCCTACCTACATATCTAAGTTATCAAGGGGCCCAAGAGATCCTAGCCAAAATATGGAAATTTCAGAACCAATGAGAGAGTGGGAGGAAGTAGGCATGGATTTCCAATAAATCAAAAGAATAAATAAACTAGACATGTCACTTGTCACGAGATCAAATTTTTACATGGAGAGCCAATAGGAGAACTTCCTTTTCCCAAAGTAGAATGCCCAACTTCATAAATGATTTTTGGTGGCAATTTAGAGAGAGTGAACGTGTTATAAGCTCTTTGTTGTATAGGGATATTATCTCTTGAGATGATGTAACTAATTTTGGAATATTTTCATAACATTATTTCACTACAAAGAGAAACAGAGACCTAAGTTTCAATCTCAAAATTCTTATAAAACATATAAAAAATTCATATAAAAATTAAATTCACTACAAATCCCTCTAAATAATATTTCTAATACATCTAATGGTTCTATAATCGAGCTTCCAATCAAAAGTTCGCCAAAACCCTAAAGCTATGCAACTTTACTACCGCTCAATTAACTTTGTGAAAAAATTAATTATTTCAACTATAGTCCTTTTCACTTTTTATAATTTTGCCACTGGTACACTTTAATTAGCTACACAAACGACAATGATTGACAAGATCTAATAAATTTTAGTCTTGGATTTTTTTCATGTTTATGAAGCATGCTTTCCATGTAAACTACAAGAGACTCCTAGATTGTGACACGTGTCATAATTCAGAGTCCCATATAACTTTCAATATTTTTCATTTATGTTATGTCTCCCAAGCTTGGGAGTGCAAAAGGTCTTGCCACTTGGTAGTCTATTGTTATACTTAGGGTCAAGAAATGTTGGTGCAGTGGTCTAAATGAATATTTCGTGTTATCATTTTGTATACCATTGATGTTAGCCATGATCAATGGTGTCTTTTTTATTTCAACCAGAACTAATAGTTCAAAACATTTTGTAAAAATTGGTTAAAATTTTGGACATTTACCTCTAATCCTTTTTCATCCAATGGTCCATTAGACCTATACCAAAACTCCTCACATACTCCATCTTTATTTTCTAACTTCATCTTCTGGACTTTGGGATTCCTAGATCATGTCATGTGGTGCGGTTTAGGAGTATTCTATTTTTAGATTCAATGACCTTTCCACTTATCCTTTGTTTTCTCTATGGGGTCTTGATTTAACGATATTGTGACACATGTAATAATATAGGAGTCTTGGGTTATGGATATTTTTAGAATCCTTTCAACCTCTCTCCTTTAATCCTTAAGATATCAAGTACATAATATTACACCACATAGCTCAATCTAGGAGTCTTGGGTCTCAAAATATTTCTTAACCTTTTCTAACCCTTCTCATATTTTTAAAGCCATGATATCACAAGATCATGTCACATGGAACAATCTATAATCCCCTCTTATTCTCCATCTTGTTATGCGATTTAACAATTTGATCTAAAATAATAGGAATTCTTGTCTTGTTGATCCCTTTGATCCTCCATCTGTCACTTTAATCCATATAAATATGAAAGTAGTTCAACATATCAATATTGTATGTGCTAAAATTCCAATAAATTTTAGACTAAGTCCCTAGGGTAAACTTTTAAAACTTCATTATTCCTCTATAAATATTCTCATTGGATTTTATTTGTCTTCAAAAAAAATATTGGCTAAGTCGACAAGTCCCTTAATAGTTGAAAACAATTCATATTACCATTTCGCAAATACATTCAAGAGCTCAAAATTTTACCCTAAGTCCTAAAATTGTTGTCAGGAACATTTTGAGCATTAATAGTGGTTCATGTTCGGGATGGCACCTTCTGTGGACACCCATAGATCCTATACCTTTGGTCAAAATATATCAATGCCTTTAAAATATGAATATCACGGCTAAAATAATTTATTAATGTCTAGGCATAAACATCCCAAATAATTTACAAACCAAAGACTCTTCAATTCAACCATTATATCCAAAATCGTAAAATATTAGTTATACTAGGAACTTATTAGAGAATAAAAATGTGTACAAAATATATGCGGTATGTACAATGAAGAGGGTTTTCAATCCCATTCAATAAATCCATTCACTAGAGTGGAGAAGTATAACCATTTTCTTAATAAAATGGAGTATATTACATGTAACTTGTAGCAAAAAAATAATTAATATAACACTCCAAAATATGCATACAAAAATCTTGAGTAAATGAGCCCCAAATGTGAAATTAGATCCCAAAATGAAAGTTAGTTGAGACTATTATCTTTATGGAAGCAATGTTGGTATGCCCAAATCCAAATTTTTGAACCAAGTTGAAACTTAATTGAACAATCAATATTCGTCTACAAATCAAAAGTATGATTGATGTGAAAATTATCAATATGAATTGAGCACATGAAAGAAGGCTTAAAATTAACATGAAAAAGAGAATAGTAGGTCTATAAAGTTTAAAGTTTTGAATCTCAAATAACCCACAATTTTTATTATAACCTAGATTAGTATCATGCAAAAACTCAAATTGATTTAGCAAATCAAAATCAGTTTCTAACTTCTCATCTAGGTATTCTTCTTGTTGCTCTAAAATTTTACTCACTCTAAAATAAATAGGCTTATTTGTATGATCAATAATTTATTTACTATTATGTAAACATTCATCTTCATTACAAGGGGAAACTTCACTATATTTGTTAGTAGTAGAATAAAATGAGTCACACTTTAAATATAACATGCACCCAATGCATTCCCATTGCACTCATCATCATAACACTACTATAATATATCACAAACATGTGTATCCAATATATAACTAGTAGTTGGAAGTTGGAAGTTGGAAGATCAAAAATGAAATGAAATGAATAAACACACTTATGTGCACTCTTGGGATCAAAAAGTGGACTATAAACATTTTAAAGTCTTTAAAGAGTGAGTTATTATATACTTTAAACGTATTCACCTCATCATTGCATTTAACAAGCTTAGATTCCCAACCATTATCACTTGTAGAGTCACTAAGATGAAATATCCCTTGTGGGATATAACTTGGAATTTGAAAAATTAAAAAAATTGCAGCAAATGATATTTTGATTTTTCTAGAATTGAACCCACGAGGGTAGCGAACTGAAATTTAAAGATAACTTGCAAAATACTTGTCCAAATCACATTAAAATTTATAAAGAGCTTGCTAAGATGAAAACAAAGAATAGAAAAATATTTTTTGATTTTTCTCGACTAATAGATAAGCGCAAGATTAATTTTCAAATTTCCCTAAATCGATGAAAAATTCTAAAATTTAGAATTATGTGAATACAATTGATAAAAATCTAATTTTCTAGAAATATCATCTACAAAATATATAGAAGAGGTTCCAACCTTAAGATCTGGAAAATATCACCCAAAACCCTAAAGAAACCTGCTGCAAATCCCTAGGGCTGATGTCACCCTATAAAAGGGGCTGGAAAACCCTCAAAACACCTCCAAAAGTTGCACCAAACTTTGCCTTTAGTGCTGGTAATAATCTGACATGCAAATCCTTGAAATCTCCTCACTCTAGTATTGAAAATAACCTTTGAAACCCTCTAAAAATCCTATCTAAAATCTCTATAAAATTTGCCTAAATATCTGCTCTGAATAGGCTCCAAAATAGCAAACTAGGGTGGATCTTTCACCACCAAAGAGTGCCCTACTAGCTAGGAGTGGATCTCTCACCACCGAAGCTAGGGTTCTGTGGGATTTTACTCCACAAGCAAAGTAAAATGCAATCAACAATTGCTCCAATGTCAAAATATGAGTATGTGTAAGGATGAATGAATAACTCTCCTCAAGCACTCCTTTTATAACTTCACCATGCAACAAGAGACCCCAAAAATACCCCAATCAACCCCCTTGGGAAAACCACATAAATATAATATGATTTAAGTTACTTTCCCCACCCCCATGCACCAAAAGTAACTTAGGTGACCCCCAACAAAGAATTAGAATAACAAAGTGTCATATACTCACCTAATGAGAAAATATAACAATCATTACTACCAAGTTGTCCAACCTAATTTCAACGAAAAATATAACATAAAGCAAGGTGGTAATCAAACATCCATACCCAATAGCCTCTAGCATCGTTAGCCCCTCGGGTATGACCAAGGCTAAGACAAATGAAAAGCCTCCTAGGCCATCTGCTCGAAATTAGGGACATTACAGTCCTCCCTCCCGATAAATGCTTGAACCCAAGCATTGTCTTGTCATGTTATGAATCTGAATACCACAAATTAAGTTTCTCCACCTCACTCGTAGTCAACTAATGATCGGTGTGATCCGAAGTAACCAAGACACCCCATGTAGTCATCATGACCTCCATGTCGTATAAAGAACAATGTTGTCCTTGAAGTAGAATGATGCCCACACCGACTCTCCACTAGTACCCACACCGAGACCTGTCAATATGTCCAATCCCTACCAATGTGAGGTTGTCATCATGTGATCACTCATTGCCTCTCTAGTCAACTCCTGGGTATGAAATTCCACTCTAAATCTGTAGAATCCTCTAGATCACCCTATGAAACAAATTGTCTATGCACAAAGTGTGCTAACTCTCCCACATGACCCCCACTCATGTGAGAGAAAGGATCCTCATAATGTATCTCAATATGTCTTATGGGGGAAACATCCCAAGCCTCAATAAAAATTCAACCGGTGATATCAACTCTATATAGTCCACCTCCTGTGTTGAATGTGAACCTATTGAATAACCAAGTAACTGAGTCAACTCCATCCCTTTACTGACTAACACATGGGTGAAGTTCTCATCGGGCATAGAAGTAGTAAAATACATAGGATTTTTATCCCATGTTGGTTCATAAAATGATGAACCTGTAAACTTAGGTTTATCATAACATCAAACTGTACATCCATGTATAAATTTGAGGATATCCTCCCTCAACCCATGCCATCTGAACCTCTCCCATATGAACTTGTAGGTCTCATCGAAGCTCAAGTGTCTAGTCATAGAAGAATAATGCACATGTCATAGTATCTCTATCCTCAACCAGGAATCTGGCACAAGGTACAATCTTCCCGAGTAGAGGATCATCTCATCCTCCAATGTATATTTATCATCCTCTTATGGGTGACCATCCGAATCTCACAAGTGTGTTGGTTCTTGGAGTAGTCGACAAGCGGGTGATATATCCAGTCTACCAAAACCTCGTATAACCAACACAAAGATTAACTTGTGTGATTTGAACTGTAATCCCAATCTTTGTAACCATCTCTTGTGCAACACTACTGGTCACACCCATACCCATCAAACTCCACATCAGCCCGCAGTAATAAAACCCCTCATCATGTCAGAAATTCCTCTCCATCCCCTCAGCTGCAACCACTCTAGGTGCTCCTATAGATAATCCCCTCAAGATCACATTCCTGCCCTCGGACTTAAACTTTAGTTCCAATATTTGAAAGTTTACCTAAAACTCACCAAGAGAGTGAAGCCACTACACTCCCAACACTATGTTGGTCACTCCATACCAACAATGTGGAAATCATCGATAACTGTGTAGTTACCCATGGTGATGCTCAACTATGGAACTCTCTGTGTGCATCTCATATACTCCTTGTTGGCTACAACAATGTTGAAGCCCTCAAAAAAATTTTGCAAAGCTCGTTTCTCAACCAACGATGCATCAATAAAGTTGTGGGTAGCCCCACTATCAATGAGTACCATTATTCGTTGACCCTGCAAAACTCCTCTAACCCTAAATGACTTGTACATCAGAGTACTAGACAATGTAGCTATAATCTCACAAGGAAAATTCTCCTCCTGCTGCTCCACATCATCATGGTCCAATGCAACTCCATCTCCATCATCCATCTTGTGGGTCTCTAACTCCTCACCTCTGTCACCCTCACTCTCCTCGAAGAGCTCAATGAATCAGGCCTTCCCTTTTCCTGTGCAATCATGTCATGGAGACCAAGGTGTATGACAATCGAAACATAGTTTCTTTTGCCTTAACTCATCCCTAAGCTCTTGGGAAACATCTGGCTTCTTAGCCACCTCCTACCTTGGTGGAGGCTCCTTCTACTGAAGTTCATCTAGTCTAGATGGAGGCTCCCTTTGTTGAACTCAAGGTGGAAACCTCAATGTGAGATTGGCTAACTCTAAATCCCATGCTCTCATAATAGCATTGTGTAATGATGAAGGCTCAAATTCCTTCACAAATCTTGTTATTGCATATGTCAAACCTACTATGAAGAGTGAAGTCAATCTCATCTCTGAAACATCAGGAACCATAACCAAAAGCCTCTGAAAATCTGCAATGTATCCGTCCAAAGAACATATTTGTCTCAAATGAGTCAACTCTCTGAAATACCTATCAGGATCCCTCCTATCAAACCTGCTCATCAACCTCTGTGTGAACTCCACATAGGTACCAATATGCATGTGCCCCTGTGTAATAAGACCATGATGCCTTGCTTCAGTCATGTACATCTCCCTCAAGATGTAGGATTGTAAACTTAATTACATCCTCTTCATGCATGGGATTCAAGTCAAAGTATGTCTTCAACTTCTGAATCCATGATTGTGTTGTACACTTCTTAGAACCATCGAAGTGTGGAATGGAAATCTGTCCCAATCTCCTCTGTAACTCTAGAACCTGAGTAGAGTGATCCCTCTTGGGCCTACTACCGATCTTCATCTTGCAATACTCAGTAAAAGGCATGTTAGCTCTAAACCCTTCACTCAAAGATTGGTACTTTTCCCAACAAGATTCTTCATCAAGAATTTTTTATTGTTGTCCCAGTTGTGTGGTTTGCGGATCTTTCAAAAATGTTGGCTCAAACATTCTTCGATGTGTATTACGGGAAGTGGGAGTGTGCTGCCCTGAATGGCTTGCATTGTTATTTTCACCTCTTCTACCCCATTATCCCATATTACTGTGTTATTCTCTTTTAGCATGACTCTCAAATCTTCCCTATGCTAATCTTTTTATGAGCTAGCTCAGATAAATATTAGTAGTCTCTTGTTTCTTAACCATATTGGTGAATAATTATTTCATTAAATCAACATCGAGGTCTTCATTGTCACCCATCTTCACAACCCAACGGATAGAGAAACAACCACTCGATACTACTGAAATATCCCCTTGTGAGTTATAACTTGGAATTTGACAAATTAAATAAAAAATTACAGCAAATGATATTCTAATTTTTTTGGAATTAAACCCACTAGGGCAACAAACTGAAATTTAAAGATAACTTGCAAAATACTTGTCCAAATCACATGAAATTTTATAGAGAGCTTGCTAAGATGAAAACAAAGACTAGAAAATATTTTTGGATTTTTCTGAATAATAGATAAGTGCCAGAAAATTTCAGAATTCCCTAAACTGATGAAAAACTTCAAAAATTCGTAACTATGTGAATACAATTGATAAAAATCTGATTTTCTAGAAATATCATCTACAAAATATATAGAAGAGGTTCTAACCTTAAGATATAGTAAATATCACCCGAAACTATAAATAAACCTACAAAAAATTCCTAGGGATGACATCACCATATAAAAGGAGTTGGAAAATCCTCAAAACCTCCAAAAGTAGTGCCAAAATTTTCCTTTAATGTTGGGAATAATCTGACGTGCAAATCCCTAAAATCTCCTCACTTTGGTACTGAAAATAACCTCTGAAACCCTCTGAAAATCCTATCTAAAATATTTTAGTCACTTTTCCTAACCCTTTAATTCCCATGCACATTGGCATATCACCCAACCTAAAATGGGATCTCACCTGAGGCACGTGAAGGTGTCATGTCCCTCTTCTATGTGAGCCTTGTCAAGAATGTTACCATGAATGGCATAACAATGTACATGACATAAATGCATACATCTTATTAAAGAGGTAAAGAAACTAGATCCAAGCTTAAATGATCCATATTATGAATGTGAATATTAGAAAATAATATACATGAACTTGATCTAAACCATGAGCACCATAAAGAACAAAAACACTTAGATCTATTAAGCATTGATATTCATAACAACACCATTATATTAATCCTCCATTATTAAAGTAGCCAAATACATGATAAGATCCACAAAACATGTCGAGGATACATCAATAGAATTATCATCCTACAAATGAATCTACTCTAGAAGTTACAACAACATTCCCGCGTATTTCCACTCTCTACTCTCTCTATTCCTTACACACATACACATATGTCTATTGTCTTGCACATATCAAGAGACTATTGGGAATCTTCCCTCCACCACCTATTCATCACTCAAGAGTAAACCGCATGTCAAATTTCATCGTGCCTGCTATACTCGAGTACCCATAAACAATCAAGTGTCACTAAAACATAATTAACTCTACTACACATGACTCTTAATCCTATCATGATAACCATATCCTAGAATATGCTTCTCTTTGGCTGCAAGTCTCCATATTTTAGCCTTATCCATAATCAATTATGGCCCCATAGCCATGTGTTCCTTATTGGGGCTATGACTATGGTAAAAATATGACTAAGTCCCAAGCCTATTCTGCCTGAGCATGAACCTTTGCACCCTTCCTAAAGTTACTTCCATGTGAGCCTTTGTGCCTTGCTGGCACATGATAAAACCCTTCTTGCCTTAGGTACTTAGTCTTCTCTAGGGATCAACACTAACCCACACTAGTTTGAGTTCCACCCACGGAAATCCTTTTCACTCTTTGAACAAAACCCCAATGATCCAAAAACTAGCTAAGGAAAAAATGTTGTATATCTCACCAGCCTAAATTATTAACTAAAGGAGTTCAAGGAATTTTACGTCTATCTTTCCCCTTAGCTCCTTTCATCTCCAAATTTTGTGTATCTTTCTCTAGAGCTTCCCCCACTATGTTGGGTACCTAGTCTAGTGTAATATCTTCAACCTTCCCCTTGAGATCCTCTATGACCACCACCATCTCTATGCAAACTCCCTCAAACTCATCCATATGTTCTATAATAGAATCCCAAAGTTCACCAATCTGAAATTCCAACTTCTCACATTTGGTTTTTATCTTATCCTTTTGCATTGTGGTGTCAATTATCAATTGGGCACACTCAATATTATTCATCGAGACCTTCTCTTGTAAGGCCTTGAGGATGGCCTCTTCATTTGTAACACGTGCATCAATAATGGGCTCGCACTTCAAACTGTTGAATCCCATATCTACCAATATGTTTCCCTCGTTGATTTGGGTGAGCAAATCCTCTAACTCAATAATCTCGAGCCTCAACGCGTTCTTATTTTTTTCCTTTTCCTTTACAAGCTCCTCAGTTGTGGGTCCCACATCATTCTTGATGTTGACTAGAAACATTCCCACTAAGTCCTCCAAGTACTCCATTTCATCATTATAATTTGTCTTGGCTTGGCTCACTAGTGTCAGAAATTGTTTTAGGACCTTCTTGACCAAGGCATCAGCTCTATCATATGCTTCCTTAGACCATGCCTACTCTCCCTTCAAACCATTTCGTAATCTTTCTATCTCTTTCTCCTTCCCTTTCTAATATGTGACCAGGGTTTGAATAGTTTATCCTACATCCAAGATCTGTTTTACAACTTCTGAGGACATCTTTTGTAGTGCATTGCATACCTACTCATCTATGAGGTGGCTTGGGTCCACCACTTTATAAGTTTCCCCTTTCTTCTTCTTCAAATGGATGGTCTCGATCACATGATAGCTAACCTCAAACTCGGGATCCTCTGCATGATAATGTAGATTCCAACTTATCATCTTCTTTGTCCTCACACACCCCCATCTTGGTCTAAGATATCCCAAGCATGTAACTTCTCTGGGGAAAGGGTGCTCTAGAACCGTGTGCTCAACACCTTTACGAGATCATCCACAAAGTTCATATGAGGGGACCTAGGTGTCCACTTCTTCCTTTCCACCTTACACTTAGAGAATTCCTTCCCTACGGTGCTTATACCTACAAAGATAAACCCCTTATACTCCTTAATAACAAAGGAGTTTCCTTATCCTTCTCTTTTGATCTCGGTGGGCTAGATAGGTGAACTTTCTTTCATCGACTCTTCGTAGGATCCTCCACTATAGGCACTTTTACCTTTCCATATGCATCGATGTTGCCTCTACCTTCTCCTTGGCTTCTCTCTTCTCCCTGTTCCTCAAGTTCCTTTCTAAAAGTAGTTTAATCTTCTTTCGAACATATCTCTCATTTGTAGAACTAGAGATATCATGTACCTTAGACTTTTTCTTCTCGACTCTTCTTCTAGGTTGTTTAACTTCCTCATGCTCGGCGAAGCCTCGGCATTTCGCTATTGTGATGTACTTGTGCCTCCATTGCTATTTCGGTCTAAATAATACTTCCTTTTCCTCGAATTTTCCAATTTCTCCTCACTTCCTTCTTCTTCTTCTATTTCTTCTCCTTCTTCCTGGACCACTCTCATAGGTGGGATCAGCACCTCTCTTGGCCTTGGAAATGTGGAGTCAGTAACTTCCACTTTAATCCCTCCTTGCGTCTTAAGACACAAGTTATCACGAACACTTAGTGGATGAAACCCTTGATAGTGACATTGATTTACGGATGCAGATCCAAGAATTCTAGTTCCAAGACTTTGAAATAAACTGGTCTCGCATCATACTTGTAGGTCATGCGAAGAGTGTGAACATCAGAGTCCACTTTGTTGGCATCAATGGTCAACTTTTCTGCATCTTTCATCCAATTGATGACACACTTCAAATATTTCATAATGAATGCAAATGGAAGTTTGCACCATAGTCCCATTTCTCCATTGGTCATTTTAAATTTCACTAAGTTGAAGTGTTGCATAACTGAAAACTTCACTTGGTCCCCTATAAGTGTTGGTAATTTAGGTGGAATATGCCACTCGTTCTTGAAGGCCACACATAGTCTCTCATACCACTTGTTCATTTGAGCCTTGTAGGCATTTGTGATGGATCTCACACATGAACTACAAAAATTTCACTGTGGGAGATGAGTGCACTCATGGGTGAAGCCATACGTTCCCATCCGGTCCATCAAAGATGCCAATTTCCCAAAATATGATTAATAATAGGATGGACCCCCACGTTATCTTTGCTCCAACTTTGTTCTATACCTATGCTTCCTCAATGATACTCTTCGCAATGAATTGTGCAAAATTATAATGCGCTTGCTTTGATACTCGTATGCAATATACATGTATCTTATCTTTATATTTGTCCACCACTCGGATGCACCTAGTTTATGTGGTGATAAGTTGGGTTGTGACACTTAATGCCGTTCATTCAGATCTGCAATGACCTGAGCCCTTCCTCCCTTCTCATAATTCAACTACTTTACCACATCTTCAATCTTTTTGTTGGCGCACAGGTCGAGTGTAATATCCTTGACATGAGTGTTTCATATGCATGTCACACTCCTTATTAACCGACCCATAATCCTCATCCTTCTCCCCACAACGTAGAAAAATCCTCATGCACCCACGACATTAACCACTAGAAAAGAGGGGTGGGTTTACTGAATAAGGGAAGCTCCCAAAGCTATAATACTTCAATTTTGTTCAATTCATGTTTCACCAAGTCATCAACCCTAGGGTTTCCGAAATTGTTGACCCTTGGGACATCGCTAACCAGATCTACCCTCATCTCCTTTTCATGTTCTTTTGTTCTATGGTTGAACTCACTAATTTTTCACCTATATAAATTCGAACTCCACTTCTCTACTTTGATCACACCCATGGGGTACTACATTTCCAAGTATATCTCAACAGGCTCCTCCTTCTCCACCACCCGTCTCTTGGTTCGTGCCTTCCTTGGTGTCATTCTCATTTCTTCACTTCATGCCCTAGTTTTTCAAATTCTCTTTGTCTTCCGAGCTCTCGACGTTGATAGCTTCACTCCTATGCAACCCTCCGCCTCACTATCTACTCCACTTTCCACTCTACAAGGTCTCATCACAGTTTGTAAATCACTCTGGTTTGTAAAAAGTAGTTCACTTCCTTAGCACACCCTCGTCGTAGTTTTATATCTCGAGAGCAAAAAAATTGTCAAAGGAAAGGTAGTTAAAATGAATACCCTAACCCTCTATTTATAATTTTCTAAGACCTCGATGGCTTTTCAACCCACGTGTCTTAACGTTACATTTTAACAAAGAAATTTTTCCCACTTAAGTAAACTGTGACCTCCTCTGCAAGTTATAGTCATAACCTATAAGCATGCTAACATTACTTCACCGCCATACGAGACTTCCTTCACGCACCTTACTTTGCGTTGAAGTACTCAACCTTTGCACTATCTACTAAGTAATTTATTCTTCCACCGCCTACCTCACTTTACATTGGGCGATTCATTTTCCTCTTTTCCTCCCTTGTGTGGTCTTCAATCATCTCCACCTTTCACCGAACACCTCTCGTACATCACAAACCATTTTTCTACTTTTGTACCAATATCCCAAAAGGAGTATCCAATCAATCCAACCTCCCTTAGAAACACGCCAACCATTTTCCGCATTATACTTCAATCCACCCCACACTAAATGTATGTGTGTTCCTCTACGCATGGAATCACTTAAAATGTAATTATCTACTGGCGCGTTAACACACAACACAACACATGACTAAAAAGACAAAGCATAGCGATGAAGAAAGGAAACACATATAAAAGGAAAATGCACTAAAGGGAAACCTAAGCTAAATGACAACATTTCCTTATTACAAACACCAAGAAGACTTATTTATAGTAGGGCTTTAAACTACTCTTGTTAAAGAAACTAGGAAACCGCGTGCCATCCAAAGATTCTAATTAGAAAGGGCCTGAGTCAAGTATATGTCACCACATACGGTCCCAACCAATGCACTTTAAAATTTCCAGGGTGGCATAAAAACTTGGAGTCATATTGAAGGACCATCTATCCAACTTCAAGCTTCTCGTTCTTAATGTGTCAATCATGTCGGGCCTTCTGTCTTAATTTTTAGTCCTCTACCTCTATCGAGCTATAGCGCACATCTCATCCAACTGAATTAGTTTGTCTATGTGTTCTTCAAGTGCTTTATCATCATCCAATCCTCCTACGTGTGTAATACGTAGGGATGGTAACATGAACTCAACCGGTAAAATAGCCTCTATATCAAACACCAACTGAAAGGGTTTTTCTTTGTTCAAACTCTTATAGGTTATTCTATATGACCAAAGTATAGAAAAAAAAATGTATCATCCCAATCCTTCCTTCTAACATTACAGATCTTTGTCAATGTGTGGCTCAAAATCTTGTTGAAAGCTTTAGTAGTTTCATTAGCTTGTGGGTGATATGGTGTAGTCTTATGATGTGCTACCATAAACTTAGTTAACAATATTCTAATAGTCTCATTCAAGAAATGAGTACCCCTATCACTTGTTAAACTTGATAGACATCCATACCTACTTATGATATTTTCCCAAAGGAGCCTTTCTGTAATAGTTGTAGTGCAATCCTTCATCGATGCTGCTTTCGCCCACCATGTAAGATAGTTTCTATAAGTAATGATGTAGTGTGACCATGTCTCGTACCTTTGGTGGAGAAATAGGGCCCACAAAGTCAATTTCCCATTTTTCAAAGGGTTCTGCACTTATGATAGCTGTTAATGGCATTTCATCTCTATGCCCAGGCTTCCCAAGGTGTTGATAATGATCATAGGCCTTGGCATATTCTTGGCAATCCTTGTACAATGTTTCCCACCACAAACCAACCATCAAAATCTTGTACTGCGATTACTCACCCCGTATAGTGTTCACTAGCAATCCCTCCATGAGCTTCCTCCATAATACCCACACACTCATGTTCAAGTACACACCGGCGTAAAACCTCATCCCCGCCAAGTTTTTATAGATATCCACTAATCAACATGTAAGGCACGGTGCGAATGACAAGTTGTTTCTTTTCTATATTATTCATTAGTTAGATGCCACACCTATTCGTAAAAATACAACAATATCCTCAAAATTAGAGGGTGCACGTTGTAATCCGAACAAGCGTGCATCCGGCATTATATCTTCAATGTTATGTGCATCCTCACCTAAATCAATTTTTGAAAGATGGTCAGGTCCTGAATTACTCTTTCCTAGCTTTATGACGACTATAAATTCAAATTCTGAAGGATGTAGACTGGAGCAACAAATTAGAGATCCACATGAGTCTTTGTAAGTTAGTTGAGAGAAGACACCAAGGCAAACCTAGTGGTAATCGAAGGAGAAAGAGAGGGATTTGATTCCTTTACCACTCCCCACTAAGATTTTGTGCAAACAAAAGCCTCCCGAGAAGGGGAGGTATGATCCATAGAGATCCATAAAAACACACCACTTCATCATTTCCATTAGCACCAAGAAGGAGGAATGAAGTAACTACATAAAATGAGATAAACGAGAGGTTACGGGACAGTAACCACCACTCTCTACAGAGCAACGGTTATAGAAATGTCACCCTACATGGCAAGTCCTATAACCACCACCCATCTAGGGTGGTGGTCCTAAAACTACCGGTCTACTCAGGGTGGCGGTCCTAACACTTCTGAATAGAAAATAAGAATGGAGCATGAATGGACGTGAATTTGAAGCATCTGAATGTGTCTCTTCCCTCCCTAACCTTTCCCATTCTCCAGTGCATGGGAGGACATGGGAGAAGGCTATAAATACAAGGAGGAGAAAGAGAATTGATCATTCGAAGATCCAGAGAGATCAAGAAGCAAAGTATTAATATGAGAGCAAGTGAGCAGAGATTCTTTAGTACTAGAGTGGAATTGTAGGAGCAAGGTGTAAGAAAATAGAGCAAGCATAGGAAGGGATGGGTTTACATTTTTGTCCCCATTTTCTACTTCTTGTAATTTGTTAATGTCTATATTTGACCAATAAAAGTGGGAAAAAGAGATTTTTTCCCTTCATTGGTTTTCCTCCATTGGAGGTTTCGAGAATAAAATTATTAGTGTTTAGAGTTGAATTTTTTTCCTCTCTCTCAAAGCGTTAGTCTACTCAGGGTGGTGGTCCTAACACTTTTGAACAGAAAAGAAGAATGGAGCACAAATGGACGTGAATTTGAAACACTCGACTATATCTTGTTAGGTTGTGGAGCTTGTTTTCATGTGAGGAAGTGTTGAAGACTATACACTAAGAGTACTATACACTTTCCACATTTGTCTCACCAGGGTTCGAGGCTTGAGCGGGGGTCTGGGGGCAATAGCCCCCGAAAAAAAAAATTCTCCTTAAAATGTGCCCGATATACTAGGGAACGTGCTTTTCTCATATGGGCGGGATTTTTGACCCATAGGTTTATGGGACAATTTTGGCCCATGGTTTTGATACCCACAGTTTTGTAAAACTACTTAAGTAGTTGTCTATTTATATGGTTTTGTGCATATGGTAGATATAATGTAACATTACAAATGTGTTTTGAATTCGAGTGTGAATTCTACAGAGTTTGTTGAGCATAGCTCCAAACAGATCTGGGTATTGTATTGAGAGAGCAGTGGCTTGTAATAAAATTTGAGCAAGTGATTCTTGGTGGACGTAGCCCAAATTGGGTGAACCACGTTAAATATTGTCTCTTTGTGTTGTGTTATTTTATTTTGCACTTTTATTTAAGATCTGTAATAATTTATGCATATTAGTTTCTATTGTTGTGATTCTGTGAGGGATTATTCCACATATTTTATCCCTTATTTCCTAACATTTCTCTTCCCTCCCTGACCTTTCCCATTCTCCAGTGCATTGGAGGACATGGGAGAAGGCTATAAATACAAGGAGGAATAAGAGAATTGATCATTTGAAGATCTAGAGAGATCAAGAAGCAAAGTATTAAAATGAGAGCGAGTGAACAGAGATTCTTTAGTGATGGAGTGGAATTGTAGGAGCAAGCCTACAAGGATTAAGAAAATAAAGCAAGAAATCAATTGGAGAGAAGGTTTACATTGTTGTTTCTTTTCATACTTATTGTAATTTGTAAAATTTGATTAATTGGCCAATACAAGTGGGAAGAAAGAGAAGTTTCCCTTCCTAAATGGTTTTCCCTCATTGGGGGTTTCCAAGATAAAAATTATTGTGTTGTGTGTAGAATTCTTTAGCATTTCTCTACAATTTTTTCCTAAGCACTAGTTAATCAATCACTAAAGCTCTAATCTTCATCGAAACTATCATTTTCCAAAGTAGAAAGTAGAACAGTATAATTATGTGATTTGTAGAGTTCCAAAGTAGAAGTTTATAGATCATTTTGGTATCAGAGCTGATTATATATCCAGGACTATGGTATTCGATTATTTCTTTGTGATTTGTATGATAGTGACAAGGTCTAAAGGTGAAGAATTTTTACCTTGTGAGCCATATATTTCTATGAAGAAGTGGAAATAGAGAATTCAAGCTCAAATGGAGGAAGAGAACTTGGTTCGTAGAGTCGAGATGTTAGAGACCGTGATGGATAGATTGTATAGAAAACAAGAAGAGATTTCAGATCTACAAAATATGGCTTCGGTTAAGTAAGATTCCATAGACTCGGTGGTTCGAGAACTGGCTGAAAAATTTGGTATCGGAAAGAGCCATGAAGAGGAAGAATGGGAAGAGTGTGAAGAAGAGACACCAATTGTAAGTGAGAAGGTAAAATCTGCTCATACACCTTTTAAAGTTGAAATGAAAGTGGAAATAAATAATTTTGAAGGACAAGTAGATGCAAAATTACTAGATAAATGGATAAAACAGTTAGAAGTCTATTTTAGTGTGCATAATGTTACTAAGGCACAAAGGATCACCTTTGCACGTCTCAAAATGGAAGGTCATGCTCTGGTTTGGTGGGAAACCCACCTAGCCACTTGTGAAAAGAAGAAACATCCTATTGTTAGTACTTGGAAGGGTTTTAAAGAATTTATTAGAGCTAACTTCTATCCTATTAGCCATAAGATTAACATGATGATTAAGTGCTAATACTTTAGGCAAGGAAGCAGTCAAAGCATGCAAGACTACAGTACGGAGTTTCGAAGACAAGCCATGTTGTTAAATATGGACTTGGATGATGAGGACATTCTGACCAAGTATTTTGGGGGACTTCACACTCACCTTCGAAGGAAGGTAATCTCCACAAAGCCCAAGGAACTCAATGAAGCTTGTATACAAGCATACTACATCGATGATGAGAAGAAGCAAAGTGAGATAGAGCCAAAGGAAGACCAGTCAACAAATCAACAAGAAAAAGAACAAGGGAAGACCAGTAAACATGCCACTATTGCTTTCCATACTTGTAAAGATCATAATAATTTTTGTAAGAATTGTGATATAAATGGATATATTGATGCCACATGTTGGAAGTTGCATTTGGAATTACACCCAAAACATCGAACCAAGGATTCCAAGAAATCCATGGCCACTATGAAGACAGAAGGAGAGATGGAGATTGAGGATGATTCAGATGTAGATGAAATGTTAGGATGCACAACCACTAACATGTACGGGGGAGCAAAAGAAGAATAGATGAGTATGTTATTTCAAATTATAATCCAAATCAAGAAGATTAAGGTAAACACTTTAGTAGATTTGGGTTCTCAGTCAAATTTGATTTCGGATGCGGTTATGGAACATCTTGGCCTAGAGACTTACGTGCATCCACATCCATACCCATTGGGATGGGTGAAGAGGGGTGTAGAAATACAAGTTACAAGAAAGTGTAAGTTTCAATTTGGGATAAATACCCAATATATTGATGTATTAGAGGTTGATATCATTCCACTTGATGCATTTGACATTGTCTTCGGAAGTCCTTACTTGTATGTTAGGGATGTTGTGTTCACAAGGAGGAGAACCGGTACATATGGGTCAAGGACAGGGAGTCAGTTTCAACATCCAGGCACACCAGAGAAAATCAAAGAAGGCTATGGTAAGTGCCAACCAAGCACCAAGACTTATTCAGGAAAATCATCAGTTTTGTTTACTTTCATTGTAATAAAAGCAAAATCGACATAAGAACATGGATATTTCTTACCAAAGGATGGAGAATTTGGATAGCACTTTTCATTTTTGTAGAAGAAGCCACCACAAGAACTACTCATTCAAGGAGCAATACAAACTTCCGCTATGTAGTCACCGTATCTACCTACGGATTCACTAGACCTGACCATGGGACAAGAATACTAGAAGTGGAGATACAAGGAATAGTGGTGATTATAGCAGCAACGTACATAGAGAGGATTTGTCCAACCCATTTCAAGAGACAAAGACAAGAAAGAAGGACTAAACCACTACAGTGTGGGACCTTCGCCATACTTGAACAGGTTAGAAAAGAAACCTTCAGGCCACACTTCATGTAGAAGCACACAATAGCAAGTTGTAAGAGCTCATAACTACTATAACCATCTATACATGACAAAGAAGGAAAGATACAGAAGTTTCCTTCCAAAGAGGATGGTACTTGAGGCAACTCATAGGAGGATGTAGCACTGGAGCAGCAAACCAGAGATCCACAGGAGTCTCGGTAGGTTGGATGAGAGAAGACACCAAGGCAGACCTAGTGGTAGTCGAAGGAGCAAGAGAGGTATTTGATTCCTCTACCACTCCCCCACTAATATTTTATGGGACTAAGAGCCTCCTAAGAATGGGAGGTATGATCCATTAGGATCCAGAAAAACACACCACTTCATCATTTCCATCAACACCAAAAAGGAGGAATGAAGTAATTGAAGAAAATGAGATAAACATAGGTTCTAGAAAGAACCACCGCTTTGTGCAGGTAAATTGGCTATTACATAACCACCACCCGTAGGGTGGCAGTCCTATAACTACCACCTAGCGGGCGGTGGTCCGAACCGCTGTCGGTCTACTCGGGCGGCGGTCCCGACACTTCGAATGCAGAAAGAAGAATGGAGCATAAATGGGCGCAAATTTGAAGCACCTAATTATATCTCTTCCTCCTAACCTTTCCCATCCTCTAGTGCATGGGAGGACATGGGAGAAGGCTATAAATAAAATGAGGAGCAAGAGAATTGATCATTCAAAGATCCAGAGAGATACGTAAGAAAATTACTAATATGAGAGCAAGTGAGTAGAGATTCTTGATGCTAGAGTGGAACTGTAGGAGCAAGGTGTAATAAAATAGAGTGAGAAGGTAAATGGAGAGAATTTTTACATTGTTGCTTCTTTTCATACTTATTATGTAATCTGTAAAATTTGATTAACTATCCAATACAAGTGGGAAGAAAGATCGGTTGCCCTACCCGATTGGTTTTCCCTCATTGGGGTTTCAGGATAAAAATTATTGTGTTGTGTGCAGAATTCTTTAGCATTTCTCTACAATTTTTCCTAATCACTAGTTAATTAGTCACTAAATCTCTAATATTCATCGAAACTATCATTTTACAAAGTAGAAAGTAGAACAAGATAATTGTGCGATTCATAAAGTTCCCAAGTAGAAAGTTACGAATCACCAATTGTCATCCCTGACTCATCTACATACACATGAAAGGGTTTTTCCCAAGAGGGGAAGCATAAAAATGGGCGTAGTAGTAAGCTTCTCCTTCAACCTATCAAAATCCACCTGTTGCGCCTCATCCCAGTGAAATCTTCCCTTATGCCTTAATAGTTCTTCCAAGGGCACAATGATCCTAGCATAGCATTTGATGAATTTTCTTTAGTAATCTGTATGCCCCAAAAATCCATGCACTACACTTTGATTGGTAGGCTCCCCCAAACCCAAAATAATAGTGACTTTGGTAGGATCTACCAATAAACCTTCCTTACAACGAATATGACCTAGCAATGTGCCAAAAGGAGTAACAAAGACACATTTCTTAATGTTTAAAGAGATACTTAATTATCTGCACCTCTCAAACATCAATCTCAAGTTGTCATAATGATCTTGTACCAATCCATACATTGTCCAATCATCCAGGTAGACTTGTAAAAACTTATGAATAAAGTCTTGAAATGCTTGCACCACAATGCGCGAGAATATAAGACATGCATTCTTAAGCCCAAAGGGCATAACCGTGTAAGAAAAACTTCCCCATTCAAGTGGTGAAATTAGTATTTTCCCGGTCTTCTTTCGCAATCCTTACCTAGTGATACCCTAAGAAACCATTTGTAAATGAGTAGATTTCACGCCCTGCTACACCTTCCAAGATTTCCTCAGTAAAAGGTGTTAGAAAAGGATCTATAACACATGCAAAGCATTCAAATATCTATAGTCCACATAGATCCTTATCCTCCCATCTTTCTTGATACTAATTACCATTGGGCTAACCCATTCAGACTCCTCAATGGCTTCAATGATCCCAGATTCCAACATTTTATCAATCTCTTCTTTCACCTTCACGTGCAGATTAGGATTCATCCTATAAGGCCTTTTCCTAATCGGGCGTGCACCTTCCTTAAACTTAATCTACATCTCTCCTAATGAGTGATGAACCCCTTTCAATTCATGGTATCCATGAGGGAATAAATCATGGAAGTCACGTAGTAGCTCTATTATCTTTGAAACCTCCTGGTCTGTCAAGTAATCCCCAATGGTTTCTTCTTTTGGTTATACTTCTATGCCAATGTTGACCTTCTTTGTCTTCAAAGGCTTATGGTAAGCATGTGCCTTCTCATATGCACTATCCAAGACTTTGCATGTACCCTTTGTATGATCAAAATCTATGTTCTCTATCTCCTCATCTTCTATCAAGTACACCATTTTTCCTTTCTCTTTTCTAGGTAGGTGCACTCAAATTGTACTTCATTTGTTTCTTCTTCTTCAAATAGTGCCTCCAAATTAGGTTCCCCTAACAAATACAAGGTACGTTCCTTAGCTTTGGCACTATCTCCTATAGTAAAGCGTTTGACTACCTATAGAGCTTCATTCACTGATGGTTTAGAAGATAGATACTCAAAAGTTTGAATGATACCTATCGTCAACTCCTACCAATTTCCTGTCTGACGATGTAACTCTGAATGGACATACCATGCATGTGCATAACCTTGCAAGGTGGAATAAAACTTATGCACCCATTGTGAAGGGGGTAAGGCTTCCAGACCTTCTATCTAGGATCTTTCACATGTTTGAACATGGCACAAGGCGGATACCTCCCCATGATAGTCGCATATCTTTGAAGGAGCATTATTCGGAGAAATCAAATAGAGAATGGTATTATTACTTCATGGCATTCTATAAGATTATCCCAATGAGTCATCCACCAACGTTTGGCTGTCCCACGCAAGGTATAAATAAGAATATTCCTCCGTTCTACTTCATAGGTCCCCTAGAATTCCATAACACGCAAAAATACTTCAGGTTACCTTCTCTAGTGTAACTTGGTAATTGTCTTCCTCCCAAATGCCTAACCGAACACACCTTGACAACATGAGTCACAGTGCCCTTCAATTCTCTCCCAACCAACTCATAAGTCCCATATGCCCAATTATCACATGTAATGCTAGTCATATCACTCATAGATTGAGCATCATCCCACTGAATGACTCCTTCTCTTGATGGCTCAATAACCTCGGGTCTCTAATGGTGTGCACATAAATTCTATTTATGTCTTCTTCCCCTAAGGGCTCGACATGGTGTAGACCTCCCATCTATTGGTGGAATAATTATGTGTTCCTTCTTGTTCTCAAAGCTGATGTATCCATTGTTGAAGCGCAAATCAGCATCATTCGCATAACACCAAGGGCATGTAAGTAAGGATAGAAAACTATCGCCTCGAAAAGCACTAAGACTTCAAAATCCCTAGTGCATTTTCCCCCTTGAATGGTTATAGAAGCATCCTTCAAGACTCTAATGGGCGTAGCTTTAGTTCTATTTGTCATGTACGAGACATTTGATGACGCCTACATGGTGGTCTCCCCATCCGATTCCACACATCTAATGTAAGAACATTAACCTCTACACTGTTTTAATTAGTATGTTACTCATAAGCCATCCATCAACTACCACATTCAACATGGTCTCTTTGTAAGTAATCAATACTATGAGGGAGAAAATTAGCATATAAGATCTCGCCTCTCGCACTCATTTCCAATGCATGGTATCTTTCCTCTCAATCACTCTCCTAACAGGGAATGATATTTTCTTGGTGCAACATACCTCTCTCGACATCGTCAACATCCTTCTAATGGATCTCAACATTATTTTTATGTTCTAACTTCGCAACTACTTTTTAAGCATTGGATCTCCTTTGTAAACTTCTAATAACCTCCATAGTCTCCAAAGCAAACTTCCTTCCGATAAGTCGATCAGTGGTACTTTCCATGTAACACTTCTTCTCTTATAATGGGAGGCCTCTGCTCTCGTATTTCTCTAGCACGTGTAGCTTCACTGCATGTAGTTACTAATATAGGCTCCAACTTTGTAGTAGGTTACGACGTAGGCATGAATAGGGGTTCAATTTATTTCACACTAACCATTCCCAAGCCCTTGTCCTTCTTATAATTATGGCTCATGTGATCATACAAGTTAGGGCACTCCTTATACTATTAGGTTGTGGAGCCTATTTTCATGTGTGAAAATGTTGAAGACTTTACACTAAGAGTAATATACGCTTCCATAGTTGTCTCGCCAGAAACATGCCTGATATACCGGAAAATGTGCTTTTCTCATATGGGTGGGATTTTTGACCCATAGGTTTATGGGACAGTTTTTGCCCATGGTTTTGATACCCATGGTTTTGTAAAATTGCTAAAGCAATTGTCTACTTATGTGGTTTTGTGCATATGGTAGGGTTGATGTAACATTGTAGATGTGTCTGAATTCGGGTGTGAATTCTGTAGAGTTTGTTTAGCATAGCTCTAAACAGATCTAGGTATTGTATTGAGAGAGAGGTGGCTTGTAATAAAATTTGAGCAAGTGATTCTTGGTGGATGTAGCCCAAATTGGGTGAACCACGTTAAATATTGTCTCTTTGTGTTATGTTATTTTTATTCTGCACTTTTATTTGAGATCCGTAACATTTTCTGCATATTAGTTTCTATTGTTATGATTTTGTCGGGATTGTTCTACATATTTTATTCCTTATTATCTAACACATACTTATGCTTCTTTCCACACCATGAGCATTACAAAGAAAGCTGGGAACTTGCACTTATAGTGATCCGTAGATCCACAATTGAAACAAGTTCCACGGGGGAATTCACTCCCTCCTTCACCGCGACCACCACAACCTCTGAATCCTCTGGGAAAGCTTCTTCCCCTTCCTATGCCATCTTCATGCCCTTCATATTGATGCCCCTCAATTTTATAACTATTTACAATGTTGGCCTAGCACACACCAGTATCAATTGCATCATGAATCCGGTCTATCAACCGACAATCCTTCGTATCATGCGTAGTAGATATACAAATCTTACAATAGAAAGACACATTCTTATGGAGCGCACATTGTAACAGCTTTTCATATACTTAGATCATGATCCTCGTGATATATTTCACAATCCAATGACATGGTGTACACCTAATTTCAAGAAAAATTATCCTTGGTGTGTCCTTCTACTTCACAATTGGTAAACCAATGCCTATTATGAGTCTCATGTGCTGAATTTGCAAAAAAATCTCAAGTTGCTTTTCCATGAAAGTAATATGTGCCTCCAAAAAGGGACTTACCCCAGTATCAACACTTTCAATAGCCTCAAAGCGCAGAGAAACCTCCAAGGTCTCACGTGGATCTGTGAAAGTATTATGCGAAAGTGCTTGTCTAAATGGTGTTATCAAACCTCCAACGAACCACTAAGCATGTTGAAAGGGATGGATATCATAAGATAATTTTGAAAAAGAGTCTTAAAATACATTGAATCTCCTTAAGCGCGTTGATGCTCTTTTACTCAAACTCAGGAATATGGAATTCCACCAAGAAGGCATCACACAACGTATTATAATCCACCGCCATCTGATATGGGTCATACTTTCGGTACCATCATGGGTGCACCCTAGAATGTAGTTACAAAATGGCTTGCCTTCCGCTCTAAGGTAGTGATCCCCTTAGCACATCATAGTAATTCACACTTATGTGCATGCTTTGCGACATCCTCAACACCCTTATAATTAGGTAAATGAAGAGACGTCTCATAAAACACATGTTGATGGGGTTGTGGTCCATGCCCTCTAGATCCAAAATCTTGATTCCCTCATGTATTTCATCCACCACTAGATCAACTAGTTCCATTAACTCCTACCCCTTCGATCCTCCGAATCCTCCTCCCGTAGTAGGTATAGAGCCTAAAGTAGTGCTACTATGTGCTCCCATCGTTGTGCTAAACCGAGCTCTAAAAGTCTACAAAGTTAAACTACTTCCAGACGTGTTATCCATGTTCTCTGCGCCCACACCTTGTCCAAATGATGCGTCGGATAGAATAACACCAAAAATGGAAATATCTACACAAACATAGATAAATTTAATGAAAATGATATCCACTGATGTTGCTCGCTTACACAATAGCAACACCAACCAAACTATCAATACTTATCTCAGAATTGGAAAGTTAAGCGCAAGGGTTAGGTCATTATGTGGGTTCAAATTTGTGCCTATGGTCGATCTCCTTTCTTCACATGGCAAGCTCTCATTTGAAGCCAAGGGGTTCTTCTTATATGCTTTCCAAGATGAGGTAGTACATAATGGTTAGGTATCATATCCTCTACATGAACGTCAAATCCTTCTTACAAAGTCTCCGCTCCATACATCCATCGCTCCTAGAATCTCACGTCATTTCACCAGTTCCCTCTCCTGCACTTCATTATACTTGAGCTGCCTTTCCTCCCTCTCCACTTCTATCATAGGATCCACCATTTTGTACCACACCACTTCGTGCCCCACACCTAATGGGAGTTTAGCTAGCCATAGGAAACACTTATAAACTAAGAGTGATGATCAAGATCTTGATTGCTAATGGTATAACACATAATAAAGATCCTCTTAGTTCTCACAAGAACTCAAACTCAGCAACCTTTAGGAAAGAATGCGTATAAACCATGTACTCCAATGTGTAGTTAGTCAACACGCCACTCCACCAATGATCAACGGCACGAGTCTAGATCATAACAACATCATGAAGCCGTTAATAATCTTCTTAGGTCTAAACATGAGGTTGATAATACTAACTCTTCCTCGATGCATACACTGACAACCATTCATACATTTCTTGGAAAATAGTAAAAGAATGTCTCATCAAACTCATGATACATATGCTCCTCTACCCATGTACGTGCATCAAACTTAGGTCTAGTGTTGAATCTTTTTACAAACTCATCCTCTGTGTTCTTGAGCCAAGTTTCCACATTATCCAAGGTCAAGCATTTTGTCATCATACACCATCCTTGCAACCGCTTCAAAAGAGGTCCGGAAATGTAACCAAGATGTAGTCACTTTTCTTAACCCTTTAATTCCTGTGCATGTCGGCATATCACCCATCTTCAACTAGGAGCTCACCCGAGGCATGCGAAGGCACCGGACCCCTCTCTTCTATGTGATATTTTTCAAGAATGTTACCATGAATAGCAGAATAATGCACATGACATAAATGCATACATCTTATGACAGAGGTAAAGAAACTAGATCCAAGCTTAAATGATCCATATTATGACTATGAATATTTGAAAATAACATACAGGAACCAGATCTGAACCATGAGCACCATAAAGAACACAAACACTTAGATCCATTAAGCATTGATATTCATAACAACACCATTATATTAATTCTCCATTGTTACAGTAGCCAAATACATGATAAGATCCATAAAATGGACTAGATACATCAACAAAATTCTCATCCTACAAATGACTCTACTCTAGAAGTTACAACAACATTCCCACGCATTTCCACTCTCTGCTCTCTTTATTCCCTTACACACATACAAACATCCCTGTTTTCGTACAAATCAATACATATCAAGAGACTGTTGGGAATCTTCCCTCCACCTCCTATTCATCACTCAGGAGTAAACCACATGCCAAATTTCATCATGCCCCACCATACTCGAGTACCCCTGAACATGCAAGTGCCAACTAAAACATAACTAACTCTACTTTACATCTCTTAATCCTATCATGATAACCATATCCTAGAATATGCTTCTCTTGGGCTACAATTCTCCATATTTTATCCTTATCCATAATCAAGTCTGGTCACATCTCCACGTGTTCCTTATTGCGACTCTCGACCATGGTCCAAAATATGGCTAAGTCCCGAGCCTATTCTTCCTAGGCACCAACCTTTGCGCCCTTTTCGAAGTTACTTCCGCATGAGCCTTTGCACCTTGTTGGCACGTGACAAAACCTTCGTGCGTTAGGTACTTAGTCTTCTCTCGAGGCTCAAAAAATCTTTGCATACAATCTGCCTAAATATCGGCTCTAAATATGCTCCAAGATCGCAAACTAGGGTGGATATTTCACCACCGAAGAGTGCCCTACTAGCTAGAGTGGATCTCTCACCATTGATGTTAGGGTTCCTATGGGATTTTACTCCAAAAGTAAAGGAAAATGCAATCAGCAATTTCTCCAATGTCAAAATATGAGTATGTGTAAAGATAAATGAATAACTCTCTGAAGCACTCCTTTATAACTTCACCATACAACATGAGGCCCAAAAAAAGACCCCATTTGACCCCCTTGGGAAAACCACATAAAGATAATTACATTTAAGTTACTTTCCCCCATGTGCTAAAAGTAACTTAGGTGACCCCAACAAATAATTAGAATAATAAAGTGCCATATAGTCACCCAACAAAAAATATAACATAAAGAAAGGGGTAATCAGGACATCCATACCCAATAGCCTACATCGTCATTTTGCGCCTCAAGTATGACCAAGGATAAGATGACTGAAAATACTCCTAGGCCATCTACTCGAAATTGGGGACATTACATAATACTATCACATTATTGTTCTAAATTATTTAATTCACTTGAGCTCACTTTGCCAATTTTACTTTCACAAGGAATAGGATCAATGTCTTCACATGTAACTTTATAACAACAACATAATATATCATCAAAGTTATACCTTTCATCTACAAAAATGGGCAACACATTGGACTCATCTTCATAACATGAATTCTTTGACTAAACATCTATTATCCAAAACAACCCCCTTGTTATTTTGGATGACTCATAAAGTTCAAGGATAAGGATGTTTCCTTCGCATCAATATCCAAAGAATGATTAAGTATGAAATCCATGAAGTTTGATTGTGGAAGTGTTGGTGTCAAATCGCAGCACCCACGGGACTCGCAACGCGATCGGTTAAGACTCTCGGTGCGATTGCACAACATGGAGCTTTTCCCAAGTGTGGGACCTCGCGAAATCGGAAAATCTCTCCAGATGAAGGCCGGCTCCTATTCCTCTGTTCAGATGCACCAATAAAACGTAGAGGTTTACCCAAAAAACTTAATCTAACTACCAAGGAGACAGGAGAGAGAAATAAATAAAAATAAACCTAAGCTAAGGAGGTGATGCACCAAGGAATGTTGGACACCCGTTTTGCAAGATTAAACACAGACCACATAGATGTAATACCACACCATGCACAGGCAACCAAAATGTAATGAGAGATCAAAATAACAGCAATGAATATATGAGAGGGTTTAAAATCAATCACAGACATACATATATTGCTCAAGGATCGATTCAATACATTGCAATGGCCAAGAGGCAAAAAACAGCATTACAATCCATATGGGAGGCTTGAAAACTCCACAAATTCTCTTGCAAGCAGGAGAGAAGGGAGGGTGCAAAGTAGAAATGCCCAACCATTAGAAAAATCCCCTCCTACATATTTATATGAGGAAAAAATGAGGGAGAAGAGAATGATTTGAATTCTGTCCCAACCACCTCCAAGACTGCACCTAACTTCTCATCACGGCGGTAGGTGAGATCCCCAACAACCCCAAAATATGGCGAACTATATTTTGCATTTTTAAGAACTTGTTCTCACCCAATTAAAGATATCCAGTTGTAGTTGCGTAGAGGACGCCGAGAGCTTTCCGAAAAGTCCAACCTTGTGTGAATCCGAGCTCCCTGTGAAAAGTTATGGCGATCTGAATATTTCCCGCGTCAGGGTCTGTTTCCAGTCGGGTTCGGGTTTCTCCTTTGCATCTGCATCGGGTTTGGAGGATGCCTCGACATGTGTTTTATGTTCTTTTTTCCCGAAACCCGCTTCCACCAGTATTTCCAAGCCTTCCTTTGTGTCGGGGGCGGAAGATGATCTTACATGCGCATCGGATTCGGAGGAGTGCTCGACATGCTTCTTTACCATGTTCTCCCGACGTGCTTCCCGACATTGAGACCCAATTTCCTTGGAAGTGTTTTCGGGTTTGCGGAACCCTTGAGCATCGGGACATCTTTGCGATCTGCATGCTTCATGTTTCGTGTTTCCCGAAACCCGAAACCCGATTTGCCTTTGATGTCGGGTTTTCCAACCCTTCCGACATGCCTTTGATGTCAGGTTTATCCGCTCCTCGACATGCCTTTGATGTCGGGTTTATCCGCTCCTCCGACATGCTTCTGCGACTTGCTTTTCCGCTCTCGAAACTCGATTCCTTTTGCGTCGGGTTTTGGAGACCCGACGACACATTTTCTTTATTGGCGGGTTTTGGAGACCCCCGACATGTTCCGCATGTTTTTCCGCCTTGTAAACGCGATTCCCTTTGTGTATCTACATTTACCCGGGGGTAAATATATACAACGAGGAAGTTTTAGGGTTCCGTAGATTCTCGATTCTACTGAATGAGGCACTAATGGTTCGGGTATTCCACGGACATCTAGATTATCCTACCACAATCATGAAGCAAATTTCGGAGGCCACAGGGATGTCTACATTTATAGGAAGATAAAAATTTGGTTGCGTGCTAAATCCATGAGTTAGAGTTGAGGAAAAGTGAGGGTACACGGAAGAAGAATAAATATTGGTGGTTCATTGGATTCACTTTTAGGGAATAAAGGATCACATATCCCTATGGATATATAGAAGAGGTGAAATTCATGGAGTTTCTCAACTCCACATGGAGGAGTGCATGTTCGGTCAAGGCTAGGATGTAGTGGAGAGTGTCATCGAGCAAACCGAAGGGAGGAAGTCATCTCGGGAATCACTAAGTCTAAAAACCATGAAACATTATCCTCGTGTTCGTGGTTTTTCTAGATGTAGTGTTGCATAAATTTATAAGTCCATAGAATAAAGAAGGATCCATGTGTGAGTGGCCAAGTGTGAAGAGTTGAAAATCCACATCGGTCTGCAAGTAAAGAGTATTGTAGATATGCAAGATTCATTGCATCATGGGTTTCTAAATACATGAGGCATTCAAATTCATGTAATTTAAGTTAAAGACCTGAGGAAGAAAGCCACGGGATTAATTCAAGTTGAGAACTTAAGGAAGAATGTCATAGGAAAAGACAAAATTGGTTTTATGGTCATATCTACCACTTAAGATCTCTGAATTACATGAGAATGGTTGCATTCATTTCATCTCTCTAAGGACCATATTTTTCAATAAAGGAATGTATAAAATTATGTTGTTTTGAGGAAGACCACAAAATCTCGGGAAAAAAAGAGGAAACACATAATTTTCTCATTCCAAATCACTCAACCACCTCACCTACGAATTTAAAGCTCAAACAACACCCATGATCTTACCGCAAATCTTGATGGCATGTTGTAGAGGAAACATATAGACACAAAATCATGCACTTTCGGTATCTATCTAGTCCTAATCGCATATTACTATTCATATGATTCCTAAGCAAGAAAAGTACTAATTGACCCATGTATTCGGCCGTATTTTCTTGCTTTTTTTCCTCTGTTAATATTACACTCCTTCTTGCCCAATCTCTCTTTTTACACTTTGGCATTTCTCACTCTAGACACCAACGCTCATCCAAGACACCGGTGACAAGTGCCCCATCCCCTCTGGGTGCCCCCGACCTCTTTGTACTTTGCTCACATCTTTTAGGTCTTTTCTAGCCGTTTGGGCATCTTATCTTTTGGTAGTCAACATTTTTGGGGTTAATTATGAAATTCAAGCAAGGGAATCATATAAATATAAATTTATGTGATCATAATAAAGGACCAAACACTAAACATTAGCTATCACCACCTAAGGTTGCATCCAAAGGCATTATCAAGAGCATTCAAGCATCTACATAAGGGAAAGGGATTACATTATTCTACATACACTTCATAGGAGGGGAAGTTCATTTTTTCATGCACACATCTATCTACATTTTCTACATCTAGTTATTGCTCACTATCAAGTGTGACGTGCACAAGAGCCACCTAAGGCACAATCTCTCCTCAAACACACACACATAGAACTACATTGGGTCTGAAATGTAGTGCATCACTCAATCGTAAGATAACTCGTTTGACATCTGTGGGCATTCTAACCCCTCATTTGCATTATTTTTGGGATTTGATGCACTTTTGAGGGTTTTATAGGTCACTTCTTTATTTCAAGTTATCAGTGACATCGGCGATCATTATGTGACATACTAGTGACATGATAAATGAACATCGTGTGACCCTATAAAGTTAGTTTTCTAAGGTTCTTAGCAGTCACAGTGCTCAAAATAGGTTTGTAGCAGCCACAAGAACCCTTGACCCATTCTAGGTACCCTAATCTAGGTAGATCTTGCGGTCAAACATTTTTTTGGGTTTTGGTGCAATAGTCTCCTCTCTTTGTTCATCACTTTTTTTGTGGCACAATATAGGATTATTTTTGAATCAATTAAGTTCTCATATCTCCTCTTTATAACTAGGGTTCATACTTTCTATCTTAATTTTCTTATTTCAAATTATGTACTTCATTGTTTATTCATTTCTTGTCACATTACAATTAGATTTAGGCATCTATTCATTTAAATATTTACTTAATCATTTTGGTGAACTCCGACGTGATTCATCTCTCAATTATTCACAAAATATCACTCATTGGTATGCACACAGGTGTCTGCCAACACCTTTCACTGATGAAGAATACGTTATGACCATGTACAACTTACGCCACAATGGCTCTTTATATGATTCATTACATTTTATCGCTTATCAAGTTTCGGATGCATCATCATTTGGCTTCGATTAGGACAATGATGATCTCTTAGTCAATGTCACTTGATCACTCGTATCATTTTATACTTGGGGGCATATTACTTATCTCCCCCGAGCACTATCAGTTGTCTTGCATTTCTACCGACTCACTTTACACTTTACACTTTACATTCACTCTCTCACATTTGTCGTACACACATCTTATATTTCCATTACCCAATGATACACTCTCATGTTTTGGTTCACACTGATCTGTTGAGGGCGTACTATACACATGAACACTACACATTACATAGTACACTACACATTACTCTCTTCACACATCATTCATTATTTACACCTCTTTATCGCAACATCTATCACATACTATGCACACTATTCACTCTACACATTCATGATACATCTTTCTTACATCTACTTCTACACACTACATTCATTAACCTATGACACACTCTAGTTCCACGGTTCATACTCAATTATTGAGGGTTTCAATCTAAAATGAACCTCACCTCACTCACTCACACACACACTCTCTATGCTTTACGCTTTGATGATCACATATTTCTAGTGCATAATTCAAACCATTTCCCGATGACACACTCTTGTTCTAGTGTTCATTTTTAACTCGCTGAGGGGACATGTATAAATGAACCTCATCACAATTATACTGATTCACACTCACTTGGGGGGCACAATGCTCCTATCATTCACATTGCATTCCATTCCATCTCATCCATAACATACTTCATATCTTGGTCATATTTAGTTTTGTTACATTTACTTGTTACATGTACACTTTATTACACATGCTAGTCAAATATTTTGTATGTCATTATCTTTTATCATACACACATGTGTGTTCACTTGCCTTCTAGTTGTTATCAAGGGTTTTACATAGATCTTTACATCTGATATGGATGCTTGACGCAAGACCTCATACTAATCCCACAAATGCTCCCTGGGGGCATCCACTTTTGTACACACTACAAGTGTTATTATTTCATTTTTCATAGCACATTACTTTATTAGATTATACATGTTTTGACATAATTTATATCTTTCTAACATGCTAACGGGTGTTTCATGTGTAGTATTTTTCTTGCAAGTCTACTCGCTTCCATGGTTGTCGATTCGTTGCCCTATGTTTTCCATATTTTCCCTATGTCTTGCTTGTTCTCTGATTGTTTGTATGCTTATGGCCACTATAGCCTTGATTGTCTTGCGACATCATGAGTAATGTCCCATGTTTTAAACCTATTTTTTTAGTCTACTTTATATTCACTTATGTGTTTACACTATCTTTTGCATTCTTAATTTACACATTGTCTACTTGCTTGTTATCTTACATCTTGTCTTTAAAATATATGTTTATCTTGATTGCACTAACACTTTTCTCCTAGCCATTTTTCTTGTGTGTGCCTTTTTTCTACCAATCACACTCCCTCCCCCATGTACAACATAGTTTCAAAGCAGATCGCTTGATACTCCTTTGGCTCGCATATTCCTCAACGACATCACATGCACCCCAAACGAGGGGGAATCAATCACCCCATATAGCATCTTACGGTCATAGTTCAAGATAATTCAATACCGGTACAACATAGTCTTGGCCTCGAGATAGGGCTTAGAATCTGACTTGGGTCCTCAACACAAAGATGACACTAGCGCCTGTGCCTAGACATTAAAGCCCGGGTGCCCCGACCCTTCCCTGGATGCCTATGGCGGTGGGAAATTACATATCATTTTTAGTTCATCACATTTCCCAAAGCACTTCACATAGTGGCTTTTATATGGCACACGGTCCTTAGCACTCGACATGTATGCACTACATGATATTTTCTACTTTCACGTTGGATCAGAAATGTTTGAACCGGATTGGAATTTCATACACCATATGCAATGTTGTTCACACTTTGGGAAGAAGTTAAAGGTTGGAGGATGACACCAAACTTTTCTCCCTACACTTCTTCCGTTCTTGGCGTGAGATCGCCAAAAAACTTGCAATCAGCACAAGTGGCATGAGATTGTCTAAAAAAATCATTCTTCTACATCATCTTTAGGATCCTTTCTACATTCTTTACTCATCATGGATCAGGTGCACATGTTACTTTTCATTTTATTGCATACTTTTACACACTTTTTACACGTTTTGATCATATATACACGTATTTGACTACTTTTTCATTCTTCTCTTTTGTAGGTTTGTCCTTATGGGAAGTGGTAGTCACATCATCACAACAAAAATTGACATCAATAATAGGTACAATCGTGACATCTACACATACGCTCTCACCCTAGGGTCATCATCATCATCATCACTTATTTTTCACTTCCTCTTCTTTAGTTTCCATGCTTCACATTTTTATCACTCCACACTTTTCCTTGTCTCTCGGCATGCTTTTCACCATCGATCTACATGGTTATCAGTACGCATCTCTTATCTACTTTATGTTATTGATAATTCACTCAACAACATAAAGTGGGGGAAAATGTAGACACTAAATTGCATACTTTGGGTATCTATCTATTCTTGATCACATATTATTATTCATATGATTTATAAGTAAGGAAAGTACTAATTAACCCATGTCTTTGGCCATCTTTGCTTGCTTTTAATTGCCTCTGTTGATCTTACACTCCTTCTAGCCTAGTATTTATTTTTACACTTTGGCATTTCTCACTCTAGACATCAATGCCCGGTACCGGGATGCGGCGTCGGGCGCCCTAACCTCTTTGTAATTTGCTCACATTTTTTTGGTCCTTTCTAGGCCTTTTGGCATCTTATCTTTTTGGTGTTTGTCATTTTCAAGGTTAATTATGAAATTTAAGCAAGGGAATCATATAAATATAAATTTATGTGATCATAATAAAGGACCAAGCACTAAGCATTAGTTATCACCACCTAAGGTTGCATCTAAAGGCATTATCAAGAGCATTCATGCATTCATGCATTCATCTAACATCCACACAAGGGCAAAGGACTGCATTATTCAGCATACACTTCATACGAAGGGAAGTTCATTCTTTCATGCTCACATCTATCTACATTTTCTACATCTATTTATTGCTCGCTATCAAGTGCGATGTGCACAAGAGCCACCTAGGGCATAATCTCTTCACACACACACATAGAATTACATCAGTTCTAAAATGTAATGCAATACTCGACCATAAGACCACTTGTTTGTGATTGAGGATAGTCGACCCCTCATTTGCATTATTTTATTTTTGGGATTTGATGCACTTTTAAGGATTTTGTAGGTCACTTCTTTATTGCAGGTTATCAGCGACATCGAAAATCATTGTACAACGTACTTAGTGATAGAAAGTGAAGGACAATGAACATATTGATACCCTCCAAAGTTGGTTTTCTAAGGTTATGAACATTCACAGTGCCCATAATAGGTCTATAGCATCCCTAGGTGCCCCTGACCCATTCCAAGTGCCCCAGTTTAGGCAGATCTTATGGTCGCACAATTTTCTAGGTTTTGGTGTGGCAGTCTCCTCTCCTTATTCATCGGTTCATCACTATGACACAATCTAGGATTATTTACAAATCAGCTAAGTTCTCATATCCCCTATTTACAACTATGGTTTCATACTTTCTAGCTTAATTTTATTGGGTCGATTATGTACTTCATTGTTTATTCATTTATTACTACAAAGGCAATTAGATTCGGGCATTTATTCATTTAAATGTTTTCTTAATCAAAATAAAAATCGTTAGGGAGATTAATTGTAATAAGGTCTATGAGTGATAGATTTTCTTCACTCATTGGAAATCCAAGTTTGAATTTCCCTCTCATTTCTCTCTCTTCCATTCTCATATTCTATAAATGTAATTTCAGAGGCACATTGTAAGGGCTCCTTTCGGCAAATTTTGCATGCTCGCCTTACAAAGAATGCATTATCTTGCCTTCAAACATCTACATTTAGAATTTTTGCATGAACTTCCTAACCTCTACTCTGTAAGTGCAATGAATGTTATCTAGATGTAATACATCTATGGTTCTTTTCCTTCAAATTCTTTGTGTTTTTATGGATGGTTACCCTCTTATTTTCATCAAATTTTATTTACTCACCTCTTTCATAGTTATGTGTTTCCATTAAATATTTTTTCATGCAATTATTTTGTGTCTTTCCGGTCATATTTGAACCATGTCTTAGTGTTGGTGCATCACCATTCTTTCATTTTTACATTTTCCACTTTTCCTCTCAACCTTGGATCCTATAAGTTTTATATTTAGTTGTAGTTTGAGTAGTTCGGTTAGTTTTTATTAATCTAGGAGAGAAGGAACCAACCTTCTCTGGAGTTTTGTCTTAAGGAGAAAATTCCCACACTTTGAAGACAATCCCATGTTATCCAAAGTATTTGATCTTCCATGATCAAACCAAGGGTGCTACTTCCATTCTTCAACATTTTTGTACACCTATTAGGACTATAAGGATTTCTTGTCATTTCACTAAGAGTTTGGTGTGTGTCTTAGTGATATTTAACCTTTGGAGGCTCCATAAAACACATCGACGACTCCAAATATTACATCTACTAGTTCAAGTAGAAAATTGTCTCTATCTCATGAGACAAATTCAAATAAGACAAAGGATAGACCGTGGAGAACCTTTTAACTACTTAGATTTGTTTCAAGGAGAAGAAGAAGAGGTAGATCCACACAAATATCACCATCACCTCCAAACAAATTTCTCTCTACTCCTCCTCTTGGTAGGCCTTTCTTGTTGTCTTCTAGGGTTCTAAGACCCATCACATTCATGGCTCATCAAAGAAATCAAACATTTGTCACATTTAATGGAGGAATCCCTTTGCTTTTAGCCCATTATGATGACATTCCAGTTACATCTTTGAAGAGTGTTCCTTTCTTCACTAGAGAGAACACTACAACTCCCATTGAGCATATTAAGGATGTTGCAAACATATTCTTAGTGTATCATGTCACACAAGATAATGAAGCCATAAAAATTTTGGTGACCTCTTTTAAAGGAAAATCCCCTGTAATGGTATAGAATCTTGAGATTGAATTCCATCTCTACCAGGAGGAGCTAGGAGAAGCCTTTTGTAATCAGTTTGAAGATAAGTCAAGCCATCTATCTTTGGTGGAGCAACCGACTACAATGAAGAGAGTGCCTCGTGAGCTAATGACTGATTTTAACATCAAATTTCAAATGACTTGGGTTAGAATCCCATAATTGGTAAGACCTATACCACAATATGTTTTTCTTTATTATCTAAGGATATAAATAGTGACATTTCTATCATGATCTAGTCCATGAGGGATATAACCTTACCTGATGCCTATGATATTGTTATTAGAGAGGAAAATAGTCTTATTCAAGCTAGGAAACTTGCTCATATACCTCTAATGCCTATATTCTGAGAGGTAGGAACATTCGTGCCTCATCAAACACCTAAATGTGTTCATATTCTAACCCTAAGAAGTCAAATCTCAAGTTAAGAATCTACCTCTACAATCCCTTCAAGTGAGTTGTGGGAAGTGAAGAAGCAATTGTAAAAAAATTTAAATGATTTAGTATCCTTAAAGAGACATCAAGCTCAAAATTTTAGACCGCATCAGCCTCTATACCAACCAAATAGGCCCCCTTTTCCACTAAACAAACTACCATTTCAAGTAACTCCTCCAAGTCAAAATTAGATAACCCCACTAAGCCATTTTAGTCCTATAATCCTAATGCAACTAGCTCGTCTAAGGACTTGGTTCTAGTTTGGAATAATCTAGTCTAAGATTATGATTGGTGGTTCCCTTATAATATTCCCCATAACCAAGCAATAGGCCCTAATGGAATTTTGAACCAAGCTTTGATGGTTCAAATGAATTTTTCTCTCAAGATGCATCCATGAAGGAAAATCCACAACAAGAGGTTACTCAAGATCCACCAAGTGATAGTTCACTTGTAAATTAACAAATGGAGGAGTTATGTGGGGTTAATCAACTTCAAATAGGTAATCAAGCATCTTCATCGAGTATAGCCATAAACACCAAATCTAAGAGAAGGCAAGCGGAGCCAAGTACTCCACCTCTTACTTCACCAAGTCCACATCCCTAGCTCAAATAACCCATATGTTGGGGTGGATTTAAGACTTCAAAAAGCAATCCACGAAATGTAGTAAACCCGTAATGTACTACGAGACTCCACATAACATATGGACCCATGCTCAAAATATATTTCATGGGATGAGGAGAGTACGGAAGCTAATTATAATTTATGGCTCAAAGGAAACCCGCAAAATGTAGAAATTTTTCCTTCCAAATAAAATACACATGTCAAACAAACAAGAAAGGAGAGTGTTTCTCCTTTGTTGTGGAAATCCACTTTCAGTACTCCTTTCAACATTCTAGAGAAGATGAAGAAGACCAATGTGAGTATCTCAATGTGGGAATCCTTTGGTTATTTCTTGGGCAGAGAGATCTTTTGCAAGCCGTCATGGCTGATCTTCCCATGCCACATCAATCACCTAAGGAGAAGAATAAAGTTGTTCTCACTAATGCACTTCAAAAAAGTATGACCAATCAAGAAAGAATATGAAGCCACCTTTGCATTTCTATGTATCTTTGGTTATAGGAAATCATTTAGTGCCCAATTACATGATTGACTCAGGGGCAAGTAGTTCAGTGATGCCTAAAAAAATAGTAGACCAACTTGGCCTTGAATATGAGTCACTCTCTAAAGGAGTGGTGCAACTGAATGGGACTACGGTGGGAAGCATCGAAGTTGTTGGAGGTCTCAGCCTCACACTACACACATGTCCCAACTTTTCAATTATGCAGGATGTGTTCATCATTGATTATGTGATTGAAATATCATCGCATCTTTAAAAGGGCATTATGGACCAATGTATTATTCTTGTTGACTATTGTAAATCATTATTAACAAAGATTGGGATATTTTTCCCTTATTTGAAATATGGTCTTATTGTAGACACCCAAAATTGGGTTGCAACCCTCTAAGCCCCTTTAATTAATTAATTTGACACATCCCCCAATCATGACCCCTCCACACATTATTATTAATTTAATTACCCATATTAAGTTAGTAATTCCCTCACCATGGACCAATTCCAAGCCTATTTATTAACCTAGACTAAGTCACCACTCCCCTTAACTAACTAAGACTCATTCTAACCCTAGCATTCATTACATATTATCCCTCCTACCAATTTCCCACTTCATTTAGCACCAACCCAGACTCCTAGTCCATAAAAAATCTTGACCAATGCCAAAAATGGAGAGAAAAGGCTATTTTTGGCAAAATAGGACCTTTTCTCCCTAATCGACGTTGGTTATTCCTCGGTTAGCACCAGTCAGCTAACCACCATCGATTCCCTTAAGTAAGGAATTCTAATCCTTTGCTCAAGTTCTTCCATCTTAGGTTTGGAGTTATGGCATTCTAAGCTCTTACATCCAGGCATCCAAGCGACCTCACGAAAAACCACGAGATAATTCCAAGATTTCACAACCTCCACCAAGTATCAACAGTGTGTTCCAAAGCATTGGATCACTCATAAGGAATTCCATAACCTTCTCGGTGTCAGCTGCATAGTATTGGGACATGTCTCTCCTTGAACCACAACTATTCTTTCTACAACCAAAGCTTTACAATCTACAAGTAAGTGATTTCTACCTTTTCATTTCTTTTAGTATTTCAGTTTTTAATCATTTATCTACTTTCTTTCACCTTCTACCATTCTCGGATCTCTTTCATCTCACCTCCACCCAACCACTTGCCCATTTGACCTTTGTACCCATTCCAAATGCCTATTTCTTCATCTTTGATTCTTTAATAAAATCCTACCTACTTAACTAAGCCTCACCAACTCTCTATGCAATCACAGAGCTCAAAACCACCCCATTTTAATCTTTGCACCCAATTTCCCCTACCAGCATCGGTCACCCAACCGGCATCGACTATTACCAGGTATCGACATCGGTCGCCCAACCGATACCGGTCTTTGTGACTGGTGATTTATCTCATACTAGCGAGCTCCTAACTTACCCAAAACCTTCCCAAACCTCACCTAATCTCACCCATACCTTCCTAAACACCTCTACCACACTTGTCACCTTGACAACACCCTTCCTTCTCTATATTTAGTTGTATATTCAATATTTAGCTTAAATCTAGTCTATTGTTAGCATATGAGATACCTAAATTGTATCGTTACAATAGGACCTTTCTTTTATCGTCATTTCTTTACATTAAGTTATTTTTAAACAGTGGATTGACATCCTTTCTAAAAAGTATCACACTTCTCAGATCTAGCATATGCTAGGAAATCCACTGTCATATGATATTTAATTTTATTTGGTGGTATTATTGTGCTTCTACAGGTAGTCCTTCCTAGCCAAAAAGGAGCTCTTCACGATCAGCCTAGTCTTATCAATAGTGCGCAACCTTCTTTGACTTCATAGGTATTCCTCCTCACCTCACCTTTACCTTATTTGTTTTATATGTAACATTATGGTGAAACACTTATGACTTATCTTATTTGAGCTGAAATTGACTATATTTTACTTAATAAGATGATTTATTAATTAAGCTGATAATTTCTTAAGTTATGTGATTATTTCTAATTTCATTAATTCAGATAGAATAATCAAAGCAAAATGAATATCGACAAATAAACCAAAAGGATAATATAGTTGGCGAGAATAAATATGTTTATGTACTTTATGGTATTAATGAACTAATCATGACAAGTAAATGTATTTAAATAAATCAACATAAAAATGAAACAATTAACCTACACATAACGATAATTACTAAGCTACTAAAATTACGTAAAGATGAACTAATACTAGTTGAGTTCTTTCGAGAATATCTTGTAGAAACCTATTAAGTTTTGTGAAATAATCTTTTTAAAGAAACTTTCTAAGGATAACTTAGTTACATTAATAAATTAAGGTAACCTAAATATAAGGAGTGTGGGGCATAATGTTCTTGCATCATCTCGCTCAAATCTTAGCTTCATACCAACTTAGGATGGATATGGGAAGGGTAGTGAGGACGTAATGATGGGTAATCATTATGTGGTCCCTATGTTTCCCTTAGGAATCCTAAGATGGTATGGATGGGATTCTTTTCATATAGGGAAATGAGCTAGTAGTGGACTCTCCCTCTTCTTAGCTAGTTCACCTTCTTAAACAACAAAGAATCTAGATAATTGTATTGAGATGGTTGTGTGGTGACGAAAGATGAGTTTTGTAGGCTAGTGTGCAGTCTCAAAACTAAGCTTGTAAAGCAATGCTTGAAACTTTGGCCAAAGTAATGTATTAGCTGACTACATTATTTGATCATTAATCCCCTAAATAAATAGTGTCGATATCGGATGAAATTTGCATGAATGTCTTCCAAGTAGGCACTTAGGAGATACACATAGTTCTCATAATCTGTAAAAAATTTAACCAAGTACACAATAGTATACACACTCGGTTAGAGTGACTTAAGGGAGATCATGGAGATCTAGATATGCCCTCATAGTTGTACATGGTTATTATATGTTATTAGATGGATTATGAATATTTTCATTATGCAGGATTATTTAGCAGTAAGTTAAATAATAATATTAATCACTGGTATCATTAATTATATACTAAGGGTATGTTTTTTAAAGTCCCCTTTATTTGGTTGATCATGACAAGGTTATTACACTATCTCGTAGGTAGATAACCTCACCGAGTTGCCAAATTGTTATCCAAAATAGCCCCCTTGCTATTTTGGATGAGTCATCAAGTTTAGGGTTAAGGCTACTTCCTTCTTGACATCAAGGTCTAAAGAACGACTAAGTTTGAAATTCGCAAAGTGTGATTGTGTAAAGTTGAGTTTTTGCAGATTCTTAGATTTTGTGAAAAAGGTGATGATAGTTCAAGTATTCCATAGACTTCAATATTGGCCTACCGTAGTAGTGAAGGAAATTTGAGTCCACCGTGATTTTTGCATTCACATGAAGATCGAAATTTGGCTAGGTGTCGAATCCACGAGTCTTAGTTGAGGAGAAGCAAGGGTATGGGATAAAAGAAGAAATATTGGTGTTTCACGAGATTCAATTTTGTGGAATAAAGGATCATAGAGCCCTACGGATATATGAAAGAGGAAAAAATCATGGAGTTTCTCAATTCAGTGCAGAGGAGTGTGCGTTCGCACGGGGTCGGGATGTAGTGGAGAATGTCGTCGAGCCACTAAAGGGAGGAATTCATTCAAGAATCAGCTAAGTATAAAAACCATGAAACAATATCCCAATTTTTTTGGTTTTCCATAAGTAGTGTTGCATAGATTTCTACATCCACGTAATGAATAATGAGCCATGTGTGTGCGCAGACAAGTGTGGAGAGTTGAAAATCCACAACAATGCGAGTAAAGAGTTTTGTAAATATGTAAGATCCATTATCTCATGGGTTTCTAAATCCATAGAGACGTTCAAATTAAAAATCCATGGGAGCAATTCGAGTTGAGGACCCGAGGAAGAATGTCGTGAGATAAGGTGGAACTAGTTTTATGGTCATATATTACAATTGCGATCTCCAAATTGCATGAGAATGGTTATGTTTTTAATCTCTCCAAAGACCATATTTTGTAATAAAGGAACACAAAGAAGGATGTTGTTTCACGGGAAGACCATGAAATCTTGGGGAAAATAGAGGAAACACGTAGTTCACTCATTCTAAATCACTCAACCACCTCACCTACCTGAATTTAATCTCAAACGAAACCCATGCTCTATCTTGTAAATCTTGATTGCATGTTAAAGAGGAAACAAAGATATTTCAGGGAGATTAATGGTGACAAGGTTTGTGAGTGGAAGATTTGTCTCCACTTATTTAAAATCCAAGTTCGAATCTCTCTCTCTCTCTCTCTCTCTCTCTCTCTCTCTCTCTCTCTCTCTTCCATTCTCATATTATATAAATGTAATATTAGATAATGGGTGGTTGTAACTTCCAGTCATTTATTCAAATTGTTCAAAAGTTGATGTCATTGTAAACTGGGGTTGTGTTCAAGGTTGTATACAAAAAAGTGGATATGCAACTCGGTATTATGGTGGTTCTATTTTATTTTATTTTTATTTTATTTTTTTTTTTGGGGGGTTGTTTAGTATTGGTTTCCTTGTTCTCACTACAAACTACTAAAAGTACAGGTCTAAACTACTGAAAGCTTTAAACTACCAAACAAAAATCAAAGTTTATCAAATACATCTACACTCTTTGAAATAAAGCTACTAAAAAGAAATGCTTGTTAAAGGAAATGTTTGCTTGAAATGAAACACTTGATGAAGCAAAAATAATAGTAAAGGAAATACGTTGAAACAAATAAATATAAGATTGCATTTAGATAATTATCAAACCAAGATACTAAAACTAAAACTAAAACTAAGTAAATATAAAGATCTTATATGAAATACCAATCCTTCAATCTCCTCAGTCGAGTGGGCCCTTGCTCTACTTCGGGATTGAGGCTCTCAACACAAACATATACTCAAAATAGCATGTATTATATTGATGAAAAAAATAAGCTTCACATACTCTAGAGTGTAACTAAAAATAACTTCTTCTATTAACTATTGTAATATTGTTAAAAACTACTAACTAAGAAACAATTCAAAGGAGGTGTCTTATAGACATAGTTGATTACAACACATGCCACAAATATAGGAAACAAATTTAACCAATAACAACTTCATAAAGTTCCATGACACCCTATAATTCTACTAGAAACAGGGGTCCTCGTTTGTAGATGGTTGTGGGTTAATCCTCCAAAATAGCTTAGTGGTTATGGACTCGGTCTCCTTGATTGCAACTACTCAAAATGGTAGAAAATGTGCATCATCAACCTGCATATGTCACCAAATCACTCTACAAAGTAGTTAGTGAAAGTTCCATTGGTCATTAGTTTGCATAAGACAAAATAAGGGGAAATGCATCACTTTCTACTTTAGATATAACTATTTAGAACATTCCCATGCATAGATTAACATTTTTAGGAGTAAAACTTATAGTTATATGGATGTTATGATGAGTCAATTTATGGACTCATCATCTCCCCTACACTTTACCTTTTGCAAGTCCTCGTGCAAACTATCTTTGACCTGATCTTTGTCCAAGCTATTGTGCCATATCATATTCTTCAAACTGATATGCATATTGTTTCCTTATACCTTTACATCCTTGGGTTTCTAACATAACCTCGGCCCATACCTTAAAAATATCATGAGATTGGGGAGCATTGTTTTGCCAAGTGGTCATGGGGCTAAGGATCATAGGAGGCCTAACTTTCATACCAACCCATTCATTGATATACTCATTATTTCCTTTCTCTACCAATTTCTGAATAATCTCTACAAGTGCATCCCCTCTTCGCATACTCCACTAAGATTCTGAGGAGAGATAACTTCTCTTCATTTCAATGGAAAATTCAGAGTGTCCCATCTCTTATCACATAGGTTGTCATAGCCTTGCCAAAGTTTTGTTGACAGTAAGTTTTAAATTCTTGGACACATTTGGTCAAGATCTCATATGTGTTTCTACCAATTCGGCCTGGTAATACAAAGACCTAAAATTCTTCTTCATTGCAACATCATTATGGTGTTGAGGTTGAATGTAAAAACCAATAGTTTTAGTCTTTTGTGTAAAGATGTCAGTTTTGCTCCTCCCACACAATCTTGATTCCTTACCAATGATTGAAAGGCTTTCAATTGAAACTCTCCTACTAACATATTTATAAAGAAATCAAGAACATTTGAAACTAGCATATTATGGAGGTAAAATTCACATAATAAGTTTTGAATTTCTAGGAGTACAACTTTGATAAATTTGTAAAAATGTTTTCCCATCAGAGCCTCATGAGGCTCTCCACAACAAAGTATCTACAACTGCCATAAATAAAATTGTTCTTGAAGAAATAAACTATAAACCAAAGATGGTTTTTTCAAGCCAGAAGTTTACAAGCCAAAGGACAGATAGATTCAACAATTGTTTCCAATTTTTTCTTTGCATTAGAACTTGACTCAACCTCTTCTTTAAGTTTCTTATTTTCTCCTACCAAATCTTTATTTCTAAGAGATAGTTGGGCATAATGAGAGGAAAAATCATTCCATGCTTGCAAACCAATATTTTTCTATCTCTTTAAACTATCAACTTCCATCCTCAAAGTAGTTATTTCTTTATCTTTTTCTACACTCTTTTGTTCAAACTCATTTTGAAGAGACAAATGAGTTGTTTTCATACCTTTTAGTTGTTCTTTCAAAGTGGAAATTTCATCTTGGTGTCACCTTAAAACTTCATCTCCTTGTGATTTTGTTTGACCAACCTCTTGTGCAATAGTTTCTGTAGCTTTCTGTCTAGATTTTCGGAGCTACAAGCATATTTTCTACTTTCTGAGCATATTTTTAGAAAGGAGTTTCAAGTGCCTAGCGGCATGGCTCTATTCTTCAGGAATGGTTGAAGTAAATTAGAAATCTTGTGATTGTTCTCTAGGGTAAAGGAAGTCTCAGTTCAGCAAACTCTTCCAAAATCTAGGTTGCACCTTCATCAGACAATGTAGGTTGAGAAACTTCATCTTTCTTTATGGGACTAGACCTTCTTTTTCTCAATGAACTTTGAGCAGGGGTTGACATGGTAGTATTTTTCTTTAAAGCTCAAATCCCACAGGGTTTCTTGGCTTCATTTGCAGGATCTTCTATAAACACAGGGGTAAGCTGAGGAGAAGATTGAAGCTTAGGTTGTGAGATGTGGCCTGGTTTAACATAAATTGGAGTAGGAGCCCACCTAACCCTCTTTTTCTTGGAAATCTCCCCTGCAGTATCCTTTTCTATTTTTCTCTTGGGTTTCCTAGAGGCTTGGTGTGTGAAAATCAACTGAATAAGCCCTGGGTGCTTAATTGCAGCATCACCACCCCCACTCTTATACTTTTGTCCAACCTTTATGACAACATCCATGAGGTATTCAGGAAGATTCACCTTAAGTTTAGGATTTTCCCTACCTTTCTTCAAATGGGTGAGAATTTTCAATGTATCACCCCTAATAATGATGATTTCCCATCACAAATAAAATACATGTTCACCCAAGAAGCAACCTCCCTCTAATGGCTGGAAAGCTCTCCCTCTTAATACCCTTCTAAATTCCTTGGGGATTAATGATTATCTTAGGAAGAGTTTCTCCTTCCTCATGAAAAAGGGCTATCAAATATTTAAGGGGGAGTTAGTGACAACCTTAAGCCCAAAATCTAGAAGACCAAAGATTGTGCTAACAATGTGGTTATCTACTTCAATTCTTTTCCTCCTATTCTAGAACAAGTTGCCTCAAAATTTTGACAGAAATTCTTCAATTAAATCCTCATCAAACCCTCAAATTTTTGAATAAAATCTAACCAACCTGCATCATGGAAGACTTGAGAAATAACAACATTCCATAGCAATGGCTCAGATTCTCGGCTCAAACTTCTTCTTCTTCCCCATAGTTTGGTTTGCAATAGAAATGAAAAGGCAAAGTGAGGGGTATTTTGGAACAATGGCAATGGTTTTGTGAGAGAGACAGAGTAGTTGTATGTAATTTCAGTAGCTTAAATTTTAACTACTCGTGAGTTTATAATGGCATCAAGTCGGCATAAAATGGTGGTGGAAAGGACAGATGGGATTGTTTGAGGTGGAAAGATTTTAATTCCTTTGACATGGCCCTATACTTACCATCCTTATCACTCATGTCGTATGTCATTCCTCAAAAAGAGTGACAACATGCCTTTACTCACCATCATTACCCCTTATCTCTCCAATTACTTCGTTAGATTTGGTTTTATGGTTTTAATAAATGCATTGGGAAATTTCATCATAGTTAATATCCATAGCAAAAAGTAAGTACACATCACCTTACCAGCTCAACGTACTTTTGACCGTTGGCGCTCCACCTCCTACATTGAAAAAAAGCAATCATGGTTAATACACATTTTGATAAATTACATCTCTAACCTTTATTTGCATGCATGAAAGAAAACATATTTTTGTATTTTTTAGATATAGGGGGAAGAGGATGATAATAAGAACTATGGTCTTCTTCCTTTATTTGTAGATTCTAAAAACTACTCATGGATGGAAGAGTTGAAATCTTCCACTTGAATCAAATTCTTGGCACAACTATATGTCCTTAGTGAAGGTTTCTTTATCCTAAGGTTTTGATACAACCTCAATCTATGGCCATTCACTAATAAATTTCTTCTGTCACCATCAATTGGAAATAGTCTCACAGATCCATTATCATATATTTTTTCAATTTGGTATGGCCTGAGCCATCTTGTTCTCAATTTCCCTTTGAATTGTTGGTATTTTGAGTCAAACAACAAGGCCCAGTCTCCTTCTTTGAATCTCTTGGTCTTGATATGAGAATCATGCTAGACCTTCCTCTGATGTTGAAGGATCTTAGCTTGTTGTTGTGCTTCCATCTACATTTCATCCAGTTCATTCAATTTGCATCACTCTATCTTGTTGAGCTTCATCCAAATCAATTCCTATCTTCAATGTTGTCCTCAGGTTTGTAATTCAAATTCTCATTGGGAGAAATGGATTCTTCTCCATATACTAGTTCATATGGGGAGAAACCAATGGTGGTTTTCAAGTTGTGTTGTATGCCCAGACTGCTTCAAGAAGTCTTGGCACCCAATTCTTTCTATCTGCATTGATAAATTTAGTTAAGATGTTTTCCAGTTCTCTATTTGTGACTTCCACCTGCCCATTGGATTGGGGGTGGTATGGTGATGATTTCCTATGCTTGATCTGGTAAATCTTCAAAAAGGCCTCAATCATGTTGGACACGAACTGAGGTCCTTGATCAGATACTATAGCTTTGGGAGCTCTAAACCTTAGCATGATCTTGTGGTACAAAAATTCAGCTACAACATCCTCATTAGCAGATGTCAGTTGCTTGAACCTCGCCCATTTTGTAACATAGTTGATGCACACCAACAAGTACTCTTTTCCATAGGATGGGGGTCTATAGGTCCAACAAAATCAATCCCCATTTCTCAAATGGCCCTAAGACCAATTGAGGATTGAGGGGCATTTCAGAAGAAGAGTAGTAGGCTTCCCCATTCATTGACATGCATCACATTTCCATACATATTTCTTGACAACTTTTTGGAGAGAGGGCTAGTAGTACCCAACTCCAAGGACCTTATGAATTTCCTCTTTACTGAGTAATGTCCTCCTCCTAGGTTCATCATGGCATGCTCTCAGTATGTCATATACTTCATCTTCTCAAACACACTATGAAGAATCATGTCAAGACAACATTTAAACAAAATTCCATTGCACCACTTGTATGTAGCATTGTTTCTGATTAATCTTTTGTGTTCTTTACTAGTAAAGTAAGTGGAAACTTCCCTGTAGTTAGATAATTGGAAAGATCAACAAACCATGGAGGGTGTGTTGATATTGCAAACAAGTGCTCATCTCAGGAAGTGATCTTGAATTGCCTCCTCTTCTCTTGAAACATTCAATCTGAAAGGAAGTCAACAACAACATTAGCCTTTCCTAGGCTTATCAATAATGGTCAAGTTAAACTCTTGCAAAAGAAGTAACCACCTGATAATTTTTCCCCCTACTATTGGTTTGTTCATTAAGTATCTTATGGTTGAATGGTTTGTATACACAAAAATTTTATATCCAAGTAATATAGTGTCTAAATTTTTTCAGAGAGTAAACAACAACTAGAAATTCCTTTTTTAGTAGTGGTGTAGTTTCTCTCTGTAGGGGTCAAGTTTTTGTTGATAAAATAGATGGCATACATTTGGTCTTCTTCATCTTTTTTCCAAGAACAACTCCCATTATTGTGTTGGAAGCATCAGTGTGAATATGAAAAGGTTGACCCCAATTGGGTCCTCTCAAGACTAGGGTAGTGGTCAATTTCTCCTTTATAACTTCAAAATCTTGTTGACATTGAGGAGTCCATTCAAAAACATAGTATTTTTGTTAGTAGAGAGAACATTGGTGCAACAATCTTACTAAAATATTTTATAAACCGTTTATGTAATAACCTGCATGTCCAAGGAAACTTTTGATATATTTGTCTAATTTGTTGGTGTGGGAAACTTAGTAATGACTTCTATCTTTTAGGATCAACTTGGATACCCTTATCAAGAGATATGATGACCCAAGACAACTCCTTGATCAACCATTATCAAGCATTTTTCATGACTTAAGGAGAGTTGGTGTTGCTCACATCTGGTTAACACTTTTTCAAGATTGCTCAAAGATTCCTCAAAAGTAGACCCATGGATAGTGAAATCATCCATATAAACTTCAACACAATCATTGGTGAGGTCTACAAAAATAGCTAAAACTACTCTCGAAAGGTGGTAGGTGCATTACAAAGTCCAAATGGTAGAACTTTGTATGCAAATGTACCCCAGGGACAAGTGAAGGTGGTCTTATCTTGATCAATAGGTGTTATACTAATTTGGTTATATCCACTAAACCCATCCAAGAAGGAGAAGTATTTCTTACCTACCAAATTGTCCAAAACTTGATCTATAAAGGGCAGGGGAAAGTAATCTTTCTTGGTGGCTTTATTAAGCTCCCTATAATCTATACAAATTCTCCACTTACCATTTTTCTTGGGAACTATAACAAGTGGTGATACCCACTGACTATCAGATATTGGATAGATGAATCCTACCCTCAACAATTTCTCTATTTCATTTTTGACAATGTCTCTTAGTGTTGGATTAATCCTTCATTGTGGTTATTTGACTAGTTTGACATCCTTAGTGTAAATATGATGAGTGTAGATGCTTGGATGAATCCCTTTCATATCAATATAATCCCAAGCAAAAATTTTGAATGATTTCTCAAGATGTCTATGACCCTAGTCTCTTGGTTGTCTTCTAAGTTGTTACCAATGGTCAATTATTTCCTACCTCAATAGTTACTTGTTTAGTGTCTTTCAAAATAGCAAGTTTTTCTTAGCAATCAAAGAGTTTAAGGGACAAGCATGAGGTTGTAACATGTGAAAAATAGTCATGTTCTCAAGGGATACAATCTTGGCTAAAGGACAATGAAAATTAGTGGATGTGTGGCCTTCATGGTAATCATAGGTCTCTTCACAACCTTCTATAGAAATCTCACTTACCAAGGTGATGTTCTCTTCGAGTTCAAAATAATCATTTCGTAGCCATAGTTTTGGTTTTCGTAGCCACAGTTTTGGTTTCCGTAGCCACAATATCATCTTCATCAAACATTGGGTATGTCTCAAAATTTCTTCCATATGATTTTTCACTGCAATGGTGGCTAGATAAGAAGAACTCATGTTGTTAGTATCTGAAAAATCTACCCACACATGTTCACAAACATCCACATATGGCTGGGCAGGAGGATAAAGAGAAATATTCTTTGCTTTTTTGCCCATTTGAAATAGTCATTTTTCTTGACCTATAGTCAATGTAGGCAACAACAGTAGCTAGCCAGGGTCTTCCTAAGATGACTAGATATCCCATCTTTTGAGCTTTAGGTTGTAAGACCATAAAATCTACCGGATACTCCCAAGATTCAACCATAACCATAACGTCCTCAATTACTCCATCTGGTACAACAATAGATTGATTTGCTAACTGGAGGACAATATTGGTTGGTTGTAATCATGTCAAGGACAACAAATTGAATGTATCTATTTGTTATGACATTGATGGCAACACCAAGATCCACCAAAACGTTAGATATTGATTGACCATTTACAAAAATAGTAATGAATGGACTCCAGGGTCCCCATATTTTGGTGAAAGAAGTTTTTTCAGCTACAAGGTCAGCTAGATTTCCTTCTACTTTGACTATTTTTGGGTATTTATTCTTCCTTCCTGGTGTCTTTATGCAATGGTTCCTAATGGTTTGGTTTAATTCAAGGAATGTCCCTTATTTCTCTTAAGAGTGGGACCTCAATATTCAACTTTTTCAGCTCTGAACTAGTGTTGTCTCTTCCCCATTCTGTATTTCTTTTAATCTCTCTGGGAAAGGAGTTGCATGCACATTCTTGTCTTTCTCTCATCATCCCTAGTTTCTTGTGTTTGTGGAACATGTTCAGTTTCTCTCACTTTCCTTAAGTACTTCAGTAATAACTATTGGAGGATTATTCACTATTTTTCCATATCTCAGTTGTAAGTTATTAATGGCATTAACTTGCATTGTCTCACCTTGTCTTGCTTCATTAATTGAAGTTGTTTGTTGATTTTTGGGGTTTGAGATAGGTTGGGATGGAAGTTGAGTTTGTGTTGTTTTCCCTTGCTAGTAATTTTTTGTGGTGGAGGCATTAAAATCTTGTTGTTTGTTGTGTAAACCTCCTTGGCTGATTATAGTTCTTCTATTGGGGTGACCATTGTTGGTTTGGCCATGGATGTGCATTGGTTAGTGGTGTCCAACCTTGTTGATTGTATGGAGGCATCCATGGTTGTGGATTTGGGTAGGCCATCTAGTTTGGTGGTGTCAATTAGGTTGTCCCCAAGTTGGTGGAGGAGGTCTGATTGGGCCATGCATCATCCAAGGGTTTGAAAGGTCTAGGGGCATAAGCAAACTGATTATTTGATCTTTGAATGAATTTTACTTCTCTATTTGTTTGAGTCATGGAATTCAATCTCTCTTTTAACTAAGGTAGGAGAGTACAATGGTTGGTGTCATGGTCAAGGACATCATAGATCAGACACATTTGTGATATCTAGAGGACATTCTTTCAAAGGATGTCTTTTCCTACATCTGGGACAATATATGTCTAAAGGTTCTTTTGCAACATTGTTCTTAGCTTTTATCCCATCCATGGTTGAAGTTAATTGTGTCAAAATGTTATTTTCATATTGGCCATCTCTTCTAGAAGTTCTGAGGTACCAAAGGCATGTTTTGATGTTTTCCTTCTTCTAAGGCCTCCCCTTGTTCTAGAGTAGCTCCTACATAACTCAACAATTTGTTCCATGGTGAGTTTGTGTACATCACCTCCTCCCATGAGATGGAGGGATTCTTTGGTTTCATCATCAAGTCCTTTAAGGAAGATTTTCTTGGTTATTTTTGCATTCAACTCATAACCACTTCTCTATGGAAAAAAGGAATTTTCTAGGTAATCTTCCATATTTTCATCTTCTTTTTGTTTCATCTGAAAGAACTCTTCCCTCCTATCTCATCCCCTACAATAGTCTTGGTATTTTTCCAAAAGGAAGTCTCCATCTATTCCCATGAATGAATGGAGTTAGAGGGAAATCCCATAAACCACCTCATGTAGAGTCTTTGAGGGTGGAAGGAAAGAGCTTGAGTTTTGGTTATCTATTTTGTAGTCATATGTTTGGCAGAGAACTTTGAATTCAAACAAGAATTGGTCTGGATCTTCTGTGGACATTCCTCAAAAGATAGGAAGAATGGATGGGGAAATGTTTTTCATAGGTGCTTCCTCATCCTCATTTAAGACAATGGGGTAGGTAAAGGTTCTACCCAAGGGTCATATCATCATTATTTCCATTGTCTCCCATTTTAAAGTTGTTTAGGTTCTAAATAAGATGATCAGATTTAGTATCACTAATGAGTGGTATTAGAGATGTCACTCAAGAGTAGTGTTATCAATGTTTACTACATGTTCTCCAATGGGGATATTCTTTGAATGTTATGAGGTATAAATCTCCCTTGAGCATCTCGTGGCATGTGCATCAATATTTATTGTGAAGGCAAGGCTTAGGATCTCTATTGGTTGCATAGCTCAACTTCACTAACACCCATAGCATAAAATATGAATAGAATGGTGTGTTTTTCTTATGGTGTCCCCGGAAAAATGCGCTAAAAATGATGGGTCATTGTAACTTCCAATCATTTAATCAACTTGTTCAAATTTGATGTCATTATAAACCAGGGTTATGTTCAAGGTTGTATGTAGAGAAGTGGATATGCAACTCAAGTATTATGGTGGTTCTCTTTTTTGGGGGTTTTGTTTAGTATCGGTTTCCTTGTTCTCACTACAAACTATTGAAAGTAAGTACATGTCTAAACTATTGAAAGCTTTAAACTACCAAACAAAGAAATCAAAGTATATCAAATACATCTACGCTACTAAAACAAAATAAAAATGCTTGTTAAAGGAAATGTTTACTTGAAATGAAATACTTGTTAAATCAAATAACAAGTAAAGGAAATACGTTAAAACAAAGAAATACAAGATTGCATTCAGATAATTATCAAACCAAGATACTAAAACTGAAACTAAGCAAATATAAAGATCTTGCATGAAATACCAATCCTCCAATCTCCTTAGTCGAGTGGGCCCTTTCTCTACTTGGGATTGAGGCTCTCAACACAAATGTATACTCAAAACAACATGTATTATATTGATTGAAATAAGTTCATCACATACTCCAAAGTGCAACTAAAAATAACTTCTTCTATTAACTATTGTAATACTAGTAAAAACTACTAACTAAGAAACAGTTCAAAGGAGGTGTCTTATAGACACATTGATTACAACACATGCCACAAATATAGGCAACAAATTTAACCAATAACAACTTCATAAAAGTTCCATGACACCCTATAATTCTTCTAGAAACAGGGGTCCTCATTTATAGATGGTTGTGGGTCAATCCTCCAAAATAGCTTAGTAGTGGTTGTGGACTCGGTCTCCTTGACTGCAACTACTCAAAATGGTAGAAAATGCGCATCATCAACTGCATATGTCACCAAATCACTCTACAAATTAGTTAGTGAAAGTTCCATTGGTCATTAGTTTTCATAAGAAAAATAAGGGGAAATGCATCACTTTCTACTTTAGATATAACTATTTAGAACATTCCCATGCATAGATTAATGTTTTTAGGAGTAAAACTTATAGTTATATGGATGTTATGATGATTCAATTCATGGAATCATCATTAGAGGCACATTGTAAGGGTTCCTTTTCGCCGAATTTACATGCTCTTCTTTGGAGCGACACATTCTCTTGCCTTCATACCTCTAGGTTAGCATTTTTACGGGAACTTCCTAACCTTTTCTCTGTAAATGTGATGAATACTATCTATATTCAATACATATGTGGTTATTTTCCCTTCAAATGCTTTTTGTTTTCTCGTGGATGTTTACTCTCTTTTTTCATCAAATTTTATTCATTCACCTCTTTTAGAGCTTTGTGTTTCCAAAATAGTTGCGCATGCAATTGTTTCGTGTTTTCTTGGTCAGATTTGACTCATGTCTTAGTTTTTTTCACATCCTCATTCTTTCATTTTTCATCCTTTTCCTTTTTCTCTCAATCCTAGATCCCTGTAAGTTTTAGATTTAGCTTTAGATTGAGTTACGGTTTGATTAATTTAGGTTAGTTTACATTACACTAGGAGAGAAGTAAGTAGCCTTCTCTGGAGGTTTTTCTCAAGTAGAAAATTCCCACACTTTAAATACAATCCTATGTTAGTTGAATTATTTGATCTTCCATGATCAAACCAAGAGTGCTACTTTCACCTCTAACAACACCATCCACGTTATGTAGACAATCATCAAAAGCAAGATGATCATTATTCACAAACCCCTAGAAAGTTGAAGTAAAAATAAAAGGCATCATTATTTTTGATGTCAACACATTTATTTCCTAAGAGGATGTGCACTCAACAATGGTGTCTCTCAAAAAGTGGTCAATGTATCTTGAAATGAGTGTTCTTGTATCATAAACACAATGTTCACAACAATAGATTCTTCAATTACTTCACATTAAGCAAAACCCTTGTTATAGTTTGTAAATACACAATGATAAACTATAGTGTCACTTTCAATCTCAACAAAAGGTTGTTGGTATTTAATTCTAACATTAAATTAAGTCACAACAAATTCCTCATGAGAATACGCAACCTCATTATCATCAAAAGATACAATTTCATCATTAAAATAAGAGCTACAAACTTCCATGGAAAAATTAGACTAGTAAATCAAAAACATATACATGTGAATCAAAATAATTATCAACTTTGAGTTCAATCACATCATACTCAATATCAACACATGTTATCCCCTCTTCATTATCCCAATCAATTCAAGATTTAATAATAAAGACATTGACAACAAGTGAAATGCTCTTAAATCTTAAATCCAAATCAAAATCATACGTAAAATTTAGTGGATTTTTATCTCTCAAATGGTAATTTAAATCACTACTTAAAAGTACTATAGTAAAGCATCACTTTTGCATCTTCACTTGGTTTCCAATGTATAGAGTTTTTTCCAACTTTTCAAGAATATGAGATTGAAAGTTTGAATTTCTTCTACTTGTTCTCTTTAAATATTATAAAAAAATTAAAAGGGAGGAGTAATCTAGTTTATCACCATACCGATAAATGAATAAATGCTTAAATTTATCCAAAGACTGGATAATTTCATTATGAAGCTTATGAAACCGATTATGGGTATCCTCATCCAAAGTCTAAATGAAAATATGGATCACAACACCTTTAGTGTCCAACTCAAATTCATCAATGAAGTTAATAAAATATTTTAAGTGCCTCTTTCCCAAAAGTGCACTTCTACCATCAAGCTTGGGAAACAATTTCCTAATATATTTGGGGAAAGAAGCTAAGAAATCATGAAAACAACTTATATCAACAAGATGATATTTCTAATCAATAAATGAGAGTCTATAAATGAACATATTTGCATAACAAGAGGAACCCATTAAACAATTACAATGTTGCTCTAAATAATATATAGTCACAAATCCATTGTAGTAATTATAAGTAAGACACCACAAGTGTTACTTGAACCTATAACACACTAATAAAAAAGAAGCCATCTCTATGTCACCAAAAATATGAACTCTTTAAGTGCTAACTGTTTCGATCAACACCACCAAATAACTTATCTAAATCCACACCATATCCGAGAGATCCACAAACTAGAGTTAGTAGGTGAGAGGAGAGCACAAATTCTAAATTTCTTTTTCTAAAATTTTTAAAAAAATTATAAAATTCTAAAATGCAATTGATAAATAATACACACTAGTCTACAAATGGATAGGAGTCACCGGTTCATAATGAAGAATAAGATCATACATGTAATGAAAAAATCTACTCACCAAAATGAAAGATTTGAGCTCTTTCCCAAAATATACAACATAATGATTGAGATAGATCCCGACAATAGATCTGTAATGACAAGGAGTTAAGTGAATCAATCAATGAACAAAATATTCCCTCACAATGGCACCACTTTTTTGGCTATATTGATAGGCCAAAATAAATCGACTAATCCACAATTAAAATAGAATGTAATGGAACCAAGATTTAAAACAAGGATTGGGATTTTCACAAAATGGAATTAAACACAAATATCCTTGGCAATGTTTTCAATTTATTGGTAGGCCAAACCAAATCCCCAAAAATGATATTAATTCACAATGCAAACATAATGTAATGGAACAGAGATTGAAAATAAGGCCCAATATTTTTACAAAATGGAATCAAGCACAAAGATCCCAAAAATGGCACCAATTTGTTAATAAATTTGACTATCCCAAGCAAATATGTCCCCAACAATGATTTCAACTCATTCATTCCTAAATATATACCATAGGGATTAGGTGAAGAGAAATAGATATAGGTCGGTGTAATAAGTGGAATCTCTTCACAAATCAGGTCAAGTTCAAGACCAACAAATATGAGAAGGGAGGGAACTTCTCTACTCTTATAGTTTTGCAAGGCCAAGGGGAGAGAGCCTACTTATATAAAACAAACTCAAACTAACTCAAAGGATTTATCGACAAGTACAACCTGACCTAACTAAGAACCCAATTAAGTATCACAAGTAGCTTAATCACACATTTATGGGATAAACACAAATAAATTTTTCTCCAAAGTAGAAATATGCATGATATCTAAAACTTTCTGAGGTTCTCATCACAAATATTTAAACAAATAAGAAGAAAAACCTAAAAATATGAATCCAAATTTATAACAAGATGTCTATAAATATGTGTATAGTGAAACCTGGAGAACTCAGAGAGGGAAATACAATAATCCTTATAAAATGAGAGTGTTCTTTCTTATTATAACCAATGCCTTTATCTATTAATATCAGTATGTAACAAATATTTTAGTAAAGGATTCAAAAATAACCATAATAACCACATCAATTTACACAATTGAGGTAAATCCCCACAACCCAAACAATATAACTAAATATTTTACACACTGATCTAATTGATTATAAAAATATTATAATTCAAATCCCAAAATAAAGTAAATCTAATTTTAATTACTGCATGAAATGACACCACAAATCCACAAGGATTATATAACTCTATGTTTAAGAAAGATTACACGTCAAGATTTATTGCATAATGACTAGATGAATATTCTAATAACCAAAATGATTACACATAAGATTCTAATGATAACTTCTTTTCCATCCACTATCTCATTTGGAACTTAAAAATCATTTAGAGATCTCTCTCAAACTTGAATTACAACACTCTTAAGTTGTGATAGAATTATTACAAAGCCAAACTTTGACTCGTAAACCTACATTACTAAAGGGGATCAAGAAATCCCAACTAAAAATGGAAAGTCGACAATGATGGATGAAGAATAGACTTCATTAATTTATACACAATTACAAAACTTTCCAAAACTAGAAATGGAAGGAACTTATAAATAGAACCAATGAGAGAGAGAGGGAGATAGTAGGAACAACTCCTTAAGAAATAAAGAGAATGGAATAAACTAGATGTACCACTTGATAGGAGATTAGATTTACGCACGAGAGAGCCAATAAGAGAAATTCATTTTGCCAAAGTGGATTACTCAACTTCACAAATGAGTGTTGTCAGAAATATGGAGAGAATTAAAATTTTATAATCTTCTTATTATGGAGTGAGAATATATACCGATGAATTGTAACTAATTTTGGTAGCTCTTCATAATATTATTTCATTGTAAAGAGAAATAGAAACATGAGTTTCAGTTAGAAATATCTCATAAATATAAAAGGATTCACTTCAGAATTAAATCCACTATGAAACCTCTAAATAATATTTCTAATACATATGATGGTTTTGGAATCAAAGCTCCCAGTCAAAAGTTATGGCCAAAAATCCAAAGCTCTACGACTCTACCCATTCAATTAAATTTGTATAAAAACTTAATTTTTATTGTCCACTTTCCTTCTAATATTTTCGTTTGGCACACTTGATTGGATACTTGTAATTACACTTGATGAACACTAGTAAATTTTAGTCTCAGAGTGTTTTAATGTTTATAGAGCATGATTTCAATATAAATTACAAGAGACCCATAAATTGTCCCGCATGTCACAATTCGGGGTTATAGATTTCAATATTTTTCCATTTCCCTTATGTCTCCCAAGCTTGCAAGTGCACCAAATCTTGCCACTTGTTAGTCTTCTATTGTGCTCGAGGTTGGGGAAACGTAAATGTAATGGTTCATATGAATATTTCATGTTATCCTTTTTCTACCATTGATATCAGCCTTGATCAATTGTTTCTATGTCATTTCAACCAAGACTAATGCTTCGTAACATTTTGTATAAAATGTGTCTAAAATTTACACCTTTGCCTTTGATTGTTTTACATCCAATGGTCCAAGTGGCACCATCCGAAAACTTCTCCTCATAGACTCCATCTTTGTTTTCTCTTTGCATCTTCTAAACTCTAATCTTCTTATATCATGCCACTTGGTGTCATCCAAGAGTGTTTTATTTATCAAACTCCGCAACCTTACCCCTTCTCCTTTATTTTCACTATGAAATCTCAAGTCAACGAGATTGTGATACATGTTACAATCAGGAGTCCCAGTCACGAATACTTTTATACTAATTTTAACCTATCTCCTTTAATCTCAAAGATCTTGAGTGTGTGGGATTGTGCCATGTAGCACAATCTAGGAGTCTCATGTCATATAAGATTTATCAACCTTTTCCAACCCTTCTCATATTTCCAAATTCATGAGCTCATGATATCATGCCACATGGAATGATCTCGGAGCTCCTCTAATTATCCATCTTATTTTGAGATTTAACACTTTAATAAAATAATAATAAGACTTCTTATCATATTGAGCCCTTCGATCCTCCATCTCTCACTTTACTTCACATTAACATGAAATTATCAACACATAAACAATATGTGTGCTCTTATGCCAATAAATGTGGTACTAAGTCTCTAGGGTTACCTTAAAAATTCACACTTCCTTTCAAATTTCTCATTGGCTTATGTCAATCTTCAAACAAAATATTGACCAAGTCTATGAGCCCTTGATACCTCAAAATAATTCATACTCTCACCAAAAAGACTTTCAAGAGCTCAACATTCAACCCAAGGCCCGAAATTGTTATGGAACATTCCAAGCATTAACAAGATCAACCCATCAACAAATATATCTATTCGTGAGTGTAGTTCTTGTTAAATCACACTTGTTTTACAATTATTATCAATGTGGGATCAACCCATTTACAACCCAATTCTCATTGAAAAATTTATTGGTGAGTGTAATGCCTAATAAATCATTATTGTCTTATAATTATCACTAGTGTGGGATTGACCCAATGATTAATAAATCACCCTTGTCTTACACTTATTACTAACGTGGGATCAAGCCATTTACAACCCAATCCCAGTTGAAAAATTTATAGTGTAGGGCCTAACATATAACATTTGTCTTATAATTATTATCACCCTTATTTGAGTGTAGTGCTTAATAGATCACCCTCATATTACAATTATCATCACACTTGATTCATAACTATTACAAATGTGGGATCAACCTAATGCCTAATAAATCACCGAGTGTCAACAATTATTACCAATGTGGGATTAACCCATATACAACCCAATCCCCATTGCAAAGCTATTGGTGAGTGTAGTGCATAATAAATCACCCATGTCTTACAATTATTACCAATGTGGGATAACTTAGTTACAACACAATCATATATTCACCAACAAATGCTTATGGTGCTTATGTGATAAAGTGGGTCCCCTTGCCTTAATATTATCAATAAAAATACATGAGGGAAAATGCCATTACAATAATGATGACAAATAAAAATCCCATAAAATATATTGTCTCGTGAAAGCCACAAACTTCACATAAAATACATGATTAGGTTGTAAATGGGTCCATTCCACATTGGTAATAATTGTAAGACAATGGTGATTTATTAGGCACTACACTCACCAATAGCTTTGCCAATGAGGAAAGAGGTTAAATGGTGAGAAGCCCAAATTATCGAATTATGTTCACCATCTCGCTCCCTACTAACAATATTTTTGGAGATAAAAACAAGATCCAAACTCCACTCTATAGCAAGATCAAAAGGAAAAAAACTTCTAATAATGAATTGGATAACATTCAAATTACCACATAACAATCAAATGAATGTTAAATTTAAAATAAAAAATAAGAGTCACAATGTGACTAGTCCATGCCTTAGTATTGAATTGTTTCAAAGTAATTACCTCGACAGGTTTTTATAAAGAGATTATTTTGAACCAAATAATTACTTGACACGAAAGGTATACATCCATATTCGGTTGAGATTCACCTATGCATATTTGTGAATACCACTTTCCAAACAAGATATTAGTTACTATATAATACTATTGAAATTTATTATATAATTAATAAATATAATTATTTTTGGCAACTTTTTTAAACAAATAATTACTTGACATGACACGGGAGGTATAGGGTTGTGATTTACCAAAGCATATTTGAACTAGCAATTTTTGAACAAGATATTAATTATTGTGGGATAATATTGAAATTTTACAATAGACACCAATATTAAATAATCAATAAAAATAATTAATTCAAACAAATAGGAATAATTTTTATAATAAACAATAATATTAATATAGTCAAATATAAATAATTAAACAAACCCTAATTTTAAACTACTTTGGTAGTTATGACAACCAAAAACGAGGCCTATGATAAAGTTATCATCAACTATCTCCATTCTTTCTTTTAGCAATATATTCTTCTAAAAGATTACAAGTTTTGGAATGTTTTGGTGGTGACATGAAAGGAAGATCATCACCTCGAGTCATGTTCTAATTATGCCTAATTTGATCAATCGTTTAGGTGTCAATTTTATGACTCGCAATTTGAGATGGAGTATGAAACCCGTAAGCATGCCTCATATACATATTAGATTGTTGGTCGGTGATGAGCCAAACCAGAAGTAAATGGTGGTGATCAATTTTCTTAGTGGAGATGAAAAGTACATTGTTATTCTAGTGATTAGGATTACAATTATATTTTCCACAAGCATACTAGATTGGTGTTTTCCAAATTCATAAAAGGGTAACATCTAATTAGCATTTCATCTTCATCACACCTATCGCCATTTCTTTTTCCTTATAAAGAAGATAAATTTTGATTCTTATGAACCACAATTGATGAAGGTATCTCTCATCAAAAGGGTATCTACCAAATCCATTATATCAACATCATGTATAACAAGAAGGAAGATCAAAAGGCAATAAATGTTGCATATACCTTCATATGTACTATAAATTTAGGTAGTAAGTCAAAAGTCATTGTTGTGAATCCCAACTATATCCCAATTTTATGCCCCCTACTTGTTAGCTAATTAATTGTTATTCAATACATTATCATTGGTATTCATAATCCAAAGCTAAGTGATAGAAATTCTATTATGCAAAATTGTGTGGATAAATTCTATGATCAACCCAAGTGCGCTTAAAATTAATGACTTTAAATCAAATTAAGTATTTTAGTAAAAATAAAAGAACAAAAATTATGTATTTTCCTCAAATTGTATATAAAAACAAATTTTAAATATTTTAGAAGATTTTTATAACTAATTGTTATTTTAAATGTATTTTAAGACTTCCTACTTTAAATTTAGTCTTTTAAATCTATTTCAAATATACATTTATCATTGGATTTTATTTTTATTTTAGAAAAAGTTTGACTTTCTAACATTTGCATGCCTTAATAATTTAAAATTGGAAGATTGACCATTTTTAAATTAATTTTGATTTAATTAATACTTTAATCAAATAACAAGAATAAAACAATTATTAGAATATTAATTTTAAATATAGAAAATGTAAATATTTAATTTTTTATATAAATTGAATTTTAAATACTTATTAGTGGGAAGAAAAGTGTCATCGATAATATATTTAATATTATTAAAAATATGTTCATTTCACATATTTTATGCTTTCACAATTCATATAAATGATAAAGAGAACTTTTTGGAAAAAATCGCATGTTGGTTTTTTCGATTGATGTTTCACATCATCTCCCATGATCCATCATAAGGGAAAAATTGAATTGGAGAACAATAAAGTAAGGCACAAAATATAATGTCCACAAAATTACATTACTTGGATGCTTTAGAATGGAATAACCATTGAGAAGGAGAGTGCACTACAAAATTATAGGGGTATTTGACCAAAAAGTGGGGAATACCTACAAAACTAGCAATTGTATGTGAAATGCATGATGAAAACATTAAAGGGGGTCTTTTGAATAAGTCAAAGTGGTGGGAGAGAAACAATGGGAGAGGAAGAGGGGTGAAGAAGAAGGGTTTCATGGTGGAGAAGTGTAAGGGCGGGGAAAGTGGAATGAGGGAGTAATTTGAAACTCTACCCTCGAATAACCACATGACATTTGTAAAGAATCGAATGAAGGAGAAAAGGCATGTTGTGTAAGACATGGAGGGAACTATTTGCATAGATATATCAAAACATAAGAGAGCATCAAATAATATTGTCGAAGTGAATAATTGTTTGCAATTTCAACTTCTTGTAGAACTTCTTAGGCCCCCTTTTAAGTTTTAAGTTGGAGTAGTTACAAGGAAGTAGGTGATACATGAACAATCATCGAAAAATTGAGCCTACTCAATAGGTGGTCATATGAGAAATTATCTACCAGATGTACTTTGTACTATTTTATTTTATTTTTCTACAACCTCAAGGTCGGTAATTGAACGTTGATTAAATTGGTATATAAGATAAAGACATAAATGGAAATTTGGAAATTAAATGATGAAAGTTAAATACTTGCATGCCCCATACCTATTCTAAAGCCCACATGATTCCAACCTAAAGAATATTTACTATCTTCACTCGACCTTATAGTTTTGATCTTGTTCTCACTATTCACATGAGTGAAATTTATGCTTAAAGGCCCAAAAAACAAATAAAGGGAAAATTCAAAAGTTTCCAAGTTAGAGACATGATCATAATGTTACTTCTAGTCGAATGTTGTAGTCCTCATTTCCAGTTGTAAGCTCAAGTAATTGGAAGAAATAGTTGAGGCACAACAAACATTGACAATTGATTCTATAGACACAAAATCATGCATTTGGGTACATTTCTAGGTCCTAAAAGCATGCTAGCATTTACATGATTCCTAAGCAAGAAAACTAGTGGTTGTGACTATCTTTGGCCTCTTTTCTCTATCTCTTACTTTATCTTTCATCTTACACACCCTAAAAACTAGTCATAATTTTGCTTATTTATCTTTCATGGCTTTGGACACCAAAGATCCGGCCAGGGTAAAGAACACCAGTGCTCATGTCCTCTCTCGGGTGCCCTCGACCCCTTTCTTACCTTACTTGCTCTTTTTAGGTCTCTTTTATCTTTTGGGCATATTTTTCACTTATGGGTCGGCCTTTCAGTTGTCAATTATGAAATTCAAACAAGGGAATCATATAAATACATAGTTATGTGTTCAAAATCAAGGACCAAACACTAAGAATTACTATCATCACATAATCTTACATTCCAAAGGCACCTAAAACACTCCAAAGCATCCATCTAGCATCCATTGAGGGGAAAACAGACTACATACATAACATAGGAAGGGGAATCTCATTTTATTACATCCACACATCTACTACATTGTTCCATTTGACTACAACCCGCTATTAAGTGCAACTTGCACAAGGGCATCCCAGGGCACAACTTTTACACACACTCACAAGAACTACATGAAGTCTAAGATGTAGTGCAACACTCGATTGAAAGTTCACTCTCGGGGTGACCTCCGAGGTTAGTCCAACTCCCCATTCTACATCTTTTTTTAGGATTTGATGTAGTTTGTGGGCTTGTGCAGGTGAAATTTTTGTTTTGCGGGTTACGGGTATCATCAACAATCATCGTGCAAACATCGGGAAATCAACAAGGAACAAGCTGTGACATTCTTAAAACATGATGAAAACTAGATTCGAACATTTACTTAGTCACGGGCACCCAAAGAGCAATCTCCAACACCTGTGCGCCCTTGCTCTAGTGTGGGTGCCCCTGTCCACCTTCTGTGAGCTCCAAATTTTACAGAGGTCAAATATGACATTGTTTACATCATGTTCAACACTTCTCCCTACTTAGATCACTTCGGGTTCGCACACAAATCAGCTAAGTCTCTTCATCTCATCCTCTTGCTTAGGGTTTCATATTTTAAATGTTAGTTTTCTTGTGTCATTTTTGTATTTTATCATTTATACATCAGTTACTCTACAATATCCTTAGATTTAATTAATCCAAATTAAATTAAATCAATTGGTGAACCCCACTCATGATCATACACTTGGATCATCCTTCTTCTTCTTACATGACTCCTAAAAATCCTTTAATCTCCTTGCATTAATTACTTCAACTGCACCCACCTTGTAAAGATGTTCTCCAAAAACCCTAGACACTATGTACCTCCCTAACAATACACCACCCGCTCAAGTAAGTGCCATTTTTTATCATCTATCTAATGACTCTATTGGTCCTAATCCTCCATCCAATCAACCCATCTTAGATTCCATTCAAGCTTTACATTGTTTATTTCAAGATAAAATTCAAGCTATGGAAACAACGATTACATCTCTTAAAGCTGAAATCCAACATCTCAAGGATGTTTCTCAAGCCCATGTTAATTCTTCTTCTACATCTCATCCTACTTCTATGTCTTCTACATGTGCTCATATTAGTGAACCTCAAGTCTTACCACTACCCGCACCTCTCAAGTTTAATCACAATGTTAAGCAACATGATATCCTTCCTGAGCTCCTCACTCACCAATTGATCAACTTTCCAAATACTCATTACTACCCTCCTTATCAACTTCGCGGATATCAAGGTCTCCTATTTTGTAATTATCATCGAATCAATTGACATAATGACAATGATTGCTATGATTTAAAACAAATAAGTAAGCACCTTGAGCATTAAGGTTTTATTTCATTTGCTTCACCACCTCCTGCTACATTTCCAATTACTAAATCCCAATGGGATTCCAAATCAAATCCATCTACGTCTAATGAGCATCATTCCATCGTCACTAATATTCCTTCTTGATGTAAGTCAAAAGCCTCCTATCTAATCCATTCCAATTAAGCAAAATCCTCTCAAAATTAGTCCAACCCTTCCTCCTCTCAAGCCTTCTACAACATTACCCATTCCAACTAAGAAACCCCTCTCAAAATCAGTCCATCCCCTCCTCCTCTCAAGCCTTCTACAACGTTAGCAATTCCTACTAAGCAACCTCATCTAAAAATCATTCCATCCCCTCTTCCTCTCAAGTCTTTTTACAATGTTATCAATCCCTCTCAAGCTACGCCATTCAAGATCCCTCTCCATCTTACTCCACTTCCACATCTAATTCTCTTTTTCAATCAAGCTAATCGTTACATTGATGGTGGGACACATTTCAAACTCTGTCACCATCGCATGATATCTCTCTCGGCATAATCACATAGATCTCCATCATTGGCACACTTGGGGGCATCACAACTTCTTCCCCCTTCATTACTCTCAAAGTGTCTACTTCTACATTTCACACTCCATGCTTAATGTATAAATCTTTCATAGCATTCACACATCCCTTTTGATACACACATTGTATCGTCACTACCCTATGACGCACTCTAGTTCCACAGTTCATACTCGAATGCTGAGGGTCTAAATCTAAAATGAAACTCACATCATCTACATCTCACACTTTGTATGCTTCATGGTACATATTTCTAGCATCTACTCACATAACATACTTATTTCCCGATGATGTACTCTTGTTTTATGGTTCATTCTTGATTGTTGAGGGGTATTTTATAAATGAACCTCATCTCATACACATTCACTGGGGCACACGTTGCTCCTACCATCTTACACATTGCATACCATTCCATCACACACAATGCATTTTCATATATTGGTTCACTGCTACTTTTGCTAGCTTATTCTACTTACATGTTGTTGCACTTTGCTTATAAGTGCTAGTCAAAACTCAACATGTCATTATCGTTTTTTTATATATACACACATGTGTGTTCACTTTGTATTTTGGAGTGAATGGAGATCTCTTACATGTTCTTACAACGCGCCGTAATGATGCTCGACACTATATACTTTTCCAGTCAACCGAGACTCCTAGGGTATCTACCTTTCCTACTCTCACACATTGTAGGTGTTATTGTTTCATCATTTACTATTTTATAGCACATTGCTTTCCATTGATAAATACATGCTTTGACATAATTTTTATCTTTCTAACAAGTTAACATGTGCTTCATTTGTAGCATTTGCATTGCAGGACTATTTGTCACCATGGTTATCTGCCACACTTTGTTTGTCATTATTTGCTATTGTATGTCATTGTTTGCGGGCTACGCCCTTTGTCTTGTATGTTCATCAGACGCTTTTGGCCGCTTCAGCCTAATTTTTTTGTGACATTATGAGTGATGTCCCATATTTGAAACCCACTTTTTTGGTCTACTTTGTTTGCACACTTTCTTGATTACATTGTCTTCTATTACATTCCTCGTTTGCTACTTTTTCTCCTAACACAAGTTATTAGCCACTTTTTTTGTATGTTCCATGGTTTCTACCATGCACATCCCCTCCCCCTTGTAGGGATACAATATAACACAACATCGGTCCTCTCTTTTAGGCCACACATTCCTGTTTTTCGATGCACCCCAAATGAAGGGGCATATAGTGGTGAACAAATCACCCCTAAAGCAACTCATAGCTACAATACATATCTCGCATAATAGAGAAACAACACAAGTAATAAGCATGAACACTTGGCTCAAAATCAAACTTGGGTTAAAATCACAACACGAGACACCAATGTCCAACATCATACAATAAGTGTGGGCACTGTATCCTCCCCTAGCGCTAATGTCTTAGGGGCATATACAACCACCTTATCAAATCAACACAGTTCATAGAAGCCTTCAAAGCAGCTTTCATAGTTATAGCATCCTCTAATTACATAATGCATGCAATCTCCTTCAATCAGTATAACTCAAAACTAATTTGGAACAATCAAAGATAACAGAACAAATCAGGGATGCACCATCCAGTAATGTTACTTATCGGGCATAGTCATGGATAGAGAGTAATGCTAGACCTCTCCCCTCAACACTTGCTCTTTGGCGTGAGATTGCCCAAAAAAATCATATGTGGCATGAGATCACCCAAAAAAATTCTCTTTACAACATTTTAGAACAATTTTCTATCCTTTACACTTCTATATATAAGGTGCACACTTTCCTTTTATTGCTTTACTTTTACACACTTTTGCATAATTTACATAGATTTTTCATACAAGAATTTGACTACTCTTTCACTCTTCTTTTTGCAGTCTGTCTCTTTATACACAACAATAAGCAACCTAAAACAATAAGTACAAGCATAACAACAGGTATAACACAACGCATAAGCTTTACCCTAGGGTCATTTTCCTTTCTAGTCTCCACACTTAATTTTACAATCACTCCACGCTTCACTTGTCCACTGGCACACTATTCACTACACACTTTACATGGATCATAAGGTATGCATCTTCTATCTACTTTATGTTATCAAGTATTCACTCAAAAACATAAATTGGGGGAAAATGTAGACACAAAATCACGCACTTGGATACATTTATAGGTCCTAAAAGCATGTTAGCATTTATATGATTCCCAAGCAATAAACTAGTGGTTGACAACTATCTTTGGCCTCTTTTCTCTATTTTCTTACTTTCTCTTTGTCTTATTCACCCTACAACCTAGTTGGAATTTCACTTATTTATCTTTCATGGCTTGACACACTAGCAAGACCCACCAAGATAGTAGCGCCCAAGCACTCCCTGTCCCCATGGGCGCCACCTGACCCTTTCTTACCTTACTCTCTCTTTTTGAGTCTCTTTTATCTTTTGGGCATATTTTTCACTTATCGGTTAGCCTTTAAGTTTTCAATTATAAAATTCAAATAAGGGAATCATATAAATACATAGTTATGTGTTTAAAATCAAGGACCAAACACTAAACATAACTATCATTCCCTAAACTTGTATTCCAAAGGCACCTAAAGCACTCCAAAACATCCATCTAGCATCCATTTAGGGACAAGGGACTACATAATTTGCATACAAAACATAGGAAGGGGAAGTTCATTTTATTCCATCCACACATTCTACTACATTGTTACATTCTAGCTACAACCCGCTATTAAGTGCAACTTACACAAGGGCATCCTAGGGCACAATTTATATACACTCATAAGAATTACATGGAGTTTATGATGTAGTGCAATGTTCGGTTGTAATTTCACTCTCGGGGTGACTGTCGAGGTCAATCCAACTCCCCATTCTATATTTTTTTAAGGATTTTATGTGGTTTGTGGGGTTGTGTAGGTGAACTTTTTGTTTTGCAGGTTACATGTATCATCGACGATCATAATGTGAACATTAGGAAATCAACAGTGGAACAATTGCAACATTCTTGTGACTTAGTGAAAACTAGATTATGACCATTTAGGCGATCACGAGCGCTTAGTAGTAGTCTCAGCATCCAGTGCCCTTTCCCTAGTATGGGCACCCTTGTCTAACCTGTCTATGAGCTCCATAATTTATAAAGGTGAGATACAACATTGTTTACATCTTGTTCAACACTTCTCCCGTTAAGATCACTTCTATGTTGTGTGTAAATCAACTAAGTCTTTTCATCTCATCCTCTTGCTTAGTGTTTTATATTTCAAATCTTAGTTTTCTTGTGTCATTTTTGTATTTTATCATTTGTACATCACTTACTCTACAATATCGTTAGATTTAACTAATCCAAATTAAATTAAATCGGATCATTCTAACGACCGGTCATATGAGTGAAATGTAGATTAAGGCTTTTAATTGGACAACATAAAGTTTTTTAGATAAGGCAAATACATGAATGGAAAATTGGAAATCAAAATGTTTGAATAAAATAATTGCATGTCCCACAACTATTCCACAGATCAAATAGTTCCTACCCAAATAACATATGCTCATTGTGTTAGGGTAAACATATTTTACCTAGGTTAATTTAGCATAGGTAAGTTAATTATTAAATTGTGGTAAGTTGTTATAAACCATATTTTAATTATATTTGGGAATAGTATTCCCGTAGCATGTTGTTTGTCATTATTTGAGTTTTTATATGGTTCAAACAATATATTTGTAATTATATGTGCACGGGTATGTTTATTGTTGCATTGTTGCAACATCTCGTTTGTCTGCACATGGTTGTTTAATTCCTATAAGAATTGTAACACATTCATTGTAATGTTGATTCGATTGATTATTAATAAAAGTATCAGGCTTCCGCCCATGTTTGATACTTTCATTTGGTATCGATTCCGCCCTTGTTTGATACTTTCATTTGGTACTAGAGTTGGTTGATCTAGACCTGTGAGTAGAGAAGGTTGGAGAGAGGTTACAAAAGGAAGATTTTTTTTGGAGAAGATACTACGTCACAGGAGAGCTAGTGTTGCCTCTAGCAACTTCCTGAACACCCTACATCCCCATAACCTCCTGCCATTCTCCAAGTAAAAGAAAAGTAATTTTTTTGCCTTAGTTCCCCCTGCACCAGGAAAATTTGCTTCCTGGAGCCAAAAAGAATTCACAAAATTAAAAAAATATTTCTCCCCAACCAGGGGTTTTACCTCCAAATTTAGAGGATCATTTAATCTCTGGTAAAAATAGCACTGTCTGCGCATTTGGAGGACTCTCTGCATTTACATCGAGCTATCAACGAGCTCTCACCGAGCTAGCTCTTGGCTTAGGTGAGTTGATTGAGTCAAGCGGACCAATTTCTTTTCATTGAAATCAAGCCATTCTTCATCAAATACCAAGCTGTGTGCTTGATCAAACCGAGTTGTTTTGTTTAGGAAGGCAAGCTATTATATTCAAATCAAGCTCAACCGGGTTGAGCAACCCTCCCGGGCGAGTTGATAGTCCACATGTGGCGGATCGGGCGAGAGTTTCTTGGATGAGTTTGTTTGCATTATTGGAAGCGAGTCCATTGTTGGGTCCACAAAGACATACAAAGTAGCCAAGTCGTTTGTATTGGGCGCACTATCGATTTCTAAGCCTATCAATTGAGTTAAGCCATTAGGACGGGTGAATCGAGCCATGTTGCATGTTTTAGTGAGTTGGGTAGTTTTCCACCTCCATCCGAAATGTCCCCAATGCGGAGTTGGGTTGAATACACCCCGCGACCTACACAAAACAAAGCGAGATCAACCAAAACAAAACAAATCAAAACAGATCATGTAAACATCAAAATCCTCAATCAAACCAACGATGGTAGAAGACAATACAAAGAGAATCAATCTTCAAACAACAACAAAGAACAAAAGGCAAAGAAAAACAATAAAATCCAAAAGTGGTGCCTAGGCGAGATAAACAAAGGAATCATGCAATACCGGGAACCCTAAACCGCCAAGACAACCACATCACTCATCCATGTGGACCCCGCACAACAACGTGGGCATGTTTAAAGGTCATTTATTTTAAAAATATTTTAAATACATGTTGCTTCATTGCATAAACTAAGTGTTATAAGCGCTTAGTTGGATAGAGAAAAGTTTTTGGGGTAACGAGGTGTGGGGTTCGACCCCAACCCTTAACACTTATTTTTAATTTTTTTTGAGTTTAGTGGCTAAGTTACTGAATGAAATCTTTGGAGGTGCAAATAGTGGCAAAACCCTCTAAACCCGTTAGTCATACCTAAATCGCCAACTATTTTTAGTGAGGAAAACCCTAAAAATGGTCATTTTTTTCCTCTCACTTAGCATATTTTTGATTCTCGAGCAACATTTTCTAAAGGGGGTCACTTAAAAACTACATTTTGAGCTATTTGTTTTGCGGCTTTTTTCTCAAAGAGTCATATTGAGCTTCGGAGGCCACAGGGACCCCATGAAAACAAAATTTCTTTTGCCGCCATTCAATTTTTTTTTAGAATTTTGAATGTAATTACATATTTGAGTGTATTGTACTAATTTGCAACTTGCCATATTCAACCACAAAGCCATTATAACTGCTTAAAAACTGGTAGAGATTTGTACTCAAAAATAATAAAAAATTGGTTTTGTATCACTCGCGAGATCTTCGGATCTCATTCATAGCGTTCGGTATAAACATTGCCTCTGGGAAACACTTACGAGTAAAGTCATCGCAACTACTACTATACTTAATGCCTAATATATTTGCAACTGTAACAACATCATTTGGGCATCGACCCTTTAAATCGACGGGAGTAAATAAGGACACAGTGCACACACTTTGAGCCCTCCCATCCATATGTGAATGATTGCATGACTTAAATCCACTGAGAAATTATCCGAGTATATAAGAAAGTTACATGCACGTATGAGGACATTTCTTTGATTCGGTGTCAATAATCACATAGACCCCTATCAATGTTGTCTTGGTATCACATATCGATTCTTTCACGCACGTTAATGCCTCTTTCACGTATTGTCGGGTAGATAGAAAGGCGAACTTCTTCCAAGTAACGATGGGTATATCGGAAGGGCACGTATATAGAAAGGTTTAGTATATCAGACTGACAGTATATAGATTGGGAGACCATATACCTAGAGTGATAAGAGCCTTACCCTTTGTCAATTGATTCGCAAAATGGGCACCAATGCCCCCAAGTTCTTTCTTCTAGATTCACAACTACTTAGAGGAAATAACTATGCAACATGGAAGACAAAAATCAAGACACAAGTTGAGTTTGAAGATATTTGGATTGTTGTGAATGGTATTGTAACTAGATCAACAATTGATACAACACAACATAAACAAATTGATAGATCGATCGGAAGGCCAAGCTAATAATCTTGTTTGCATAGTTTACGACGACATACGCAACCCCAAATTCGAGATGCCAAATCAACCAAAGAAGCGTGGGATAAGTTGAGCATAGTGTACGAGGCCAAGAACAAGAATGTCATACTGAATTTGCAGAGTTAGTTACACACACTGAAGTTCAAACAAAATGAGAAAATAGAAGCTTTCTTAAGAAGAGTTGCAAAATTAAGGGCTTCACTTCTAGCCCTAGGAGAGGAGGTCATTGATACAACTCTTATTCCCATTATTTTGAGAGCATTCCCTCCTTCATACCACATTTTTGTGACAACACTAAACTTGTCAGATCAGACAGTCAGTTTCGAAAAGTTAGTGAATCTACTGCAACAAGAGGAAGTAATGTACAATAAAGATGATGAAGAGGAGTAGACACTTTCTTCTCATCAGAAATGGAAAGGAAAAGGAAAAGGCAAACCTAATTCCTCTCAAAATTCCCAAAACACAAGCATCAACATGGGGACAAACAAAATAAGAATAAAAATAAATGTCCTATCTGCAAAAGAGGACATGAGTTAAAAGATTGTTGGTTCAATACCTATAAGAAAGGTTCATCAAGCAACTCTGGACCTCAAAATCAACAATCTTATAAGGGACATTCAAACTAAAATCAAGGGCAGAAAAAGGGGAACTGGCGAAGAAAACCCCATCAACAAGGAAATATAGTTGAACAAGAAGAACATTTGGATAATGAAGACTTCTTGTACACTACTTGATCAAGTGAACCCTCCACATCATTTAGTGATGTCTGGTATGTTGATTCGGGAGCCACTCAACACATGACCGACCACATAGACTGGTTTACTTCAATGAGGGACACGCCTTGAAAAACCATGTTTTGTTAGGTGATGATTCTTCATACGAGACACGTGATGATTGTGCTCCACTTTATCATCTCAATCTCGCTTGCATTATTCATGTGAGTGCAATTGGTGCTTAAAGGTAAAAAGGGGGTGGAATCTAATAGGTTAAAGGTACAAAACCCAACCACATTACACTCTTCTTGTAGCACTTTGTAGGCCCCTTTCAATTTTTAAGCTCGAGTGTTAAAGGAATGTGACAACATGGTTTTGGGTTCTTGAGCCTCCTCCACACTTTAATCGAACATTCAACAAAATTTATGAAAAATAAATGACAAGGTTAGATGGTAACAAAATCGAGGTTGTTGTGTCAAAATTGAATGGAGTTCACACATTTTAAATCCAACATGCTCCACAATCATCAATCAAGCTTTCTATTTTTATATCATGTCATCAAGGTTTTGATTGGAAGGCATTTAATTTAATAGGTAATATGTAGACATGAATGAAAATTTAGAAATTAAAAGGTGGGATTAAATACCTATATGTACAACACTTGAATCTCTTTATTCGAGAAAAGAAAAATAAGAATGGAGTGATTGCAGGGTGGTTGGAGAGGAATGATGGATGAGTTGCGAAGTAAATATTAAATGTGATGTTTTATTTCAAGAAAATAAAGCATGTCTATTTTTACGCTTCTTCCATTTTCTACCTTTTGAAATGGTTACATAATAATCAATAATTGTAGAATAATCAACAATGTGGAATAAATAATGAGAACATAGGCTAGTTATGCCAATAGGCATTTCAAAATGGAGTGAAGGTCCCTACGTTTGATAAATGAAAAATATCGAATGGCCTAGATTCCGCAAGGGGGTAGGTCGTTGATGTACAAATTAATCTTGGACATCCAAATGGGAAAACCTAAATCAAAACCCTATATGCAAATTGCAATTCGCAAGACATATTTTTCATTGATTTTTTTGGTGAGGTGACCGTAGACCCTTTGTTGTGCTCCACACGCAGGGGCTGCGTGTTTCATTTCCATTATGCCAACCTACCTTTTGACAAAAAAGTAGTGTTTTTGTCATTTGGATTGTTCACATAGACTCTGCCGAACCGAACTAGCAACCACCTCTTACGCCACTTGTATGCCAATATCTTCAACCGGTGAGATGGTCGCTTTTGGTGTAGAGATTATGCACCCTTAGATGTTGTTAGGGGGTAGGGAGATTCTAAGAGGTAAAATGCTTGCGGTGTAAAGATATACATTGATTTATTCACTTTGAAAACTCGTGTCAAGTATATAAAGAAACATTAGAAGGCAAGCTTAATATTTTGTAAGTGTGTTTTGGCATTTGTTACATCTTCATATGTGAAAATTTGAGTCACTTACGCGAACCAATAATAATCCATTAATTTAACTATTTAATTAAAATTTAGGAAAGATCTTTAACTTTGTCTCATGAAAATCTCAACCAAATACAATGAACTGCACAGGAATCAATCCAGAATCGTGCAGGTTCTAAGTACAACTAGATAATCCGACTTCCAAGGCGGAAACGCTTCGAGTAACTCTACTTACAATTAACTTCCAAACGAGTTTTTCTATTTAAGGAGATATGCACATGACTTTTAAACGTTTTTCATTTCAAGAATTTGATCTACTTATTCCTCCTAAAGTTTAATCTGATGGAAAAAAACAACGAGTGGACAAAGGCAAACGAAATTCACAAATTCTAGAACAACGACAATGACATACCTAATTCGTGCGAGTTTACGAAAACAATAAAGAGTGCATAGGGGAAAAGGAGGCCTTGAAAATGGGCAGCACAGTTACAGACGAATGTGTAGCGGAAATTAGAGATCCAAATGGACACAAATTATGAAACTAGCCGTGAGGCAGTTGTTGCATATGACCATGCCACTAAAATTGTGAGGTTCAGGTGGCTGCTGCATATAATCCTCCTCAACCGCAGGCCTGCAATCATAATACAGCCGAGGGCAAGTTGCGTGAAATTAATATAGACGGAATTTTGTTGTTGTTTGAGGATGGCGAGGGGGAGAAATATTCCTTGGAAAAACTTGGCAATCAACAGATTGCTGACGCGGACACCTGTTGCAACCGAACTGACCCTTGGGATGGTCGTTGATGTAAAAATTATACACCCTTAGATGTTGTCAGAAGGGCAGGGCCGTTGTAATAGGGTAAACGCCTTCGCATAATTATAAAGAAAAGAAAAACAAGGAAAGGGGAATGACAAATCTCAATCAACATGGATTAACAATTAAAATGAATAAAAAGTTAGACAAAGGGAGCAAAAAAACCTAAAATAACGGAGAGGAAGGAAACTAAAGAACATTACAAGAAAATAAATTATAAAGAAAAGGACGAATAAAGGAGAACAAAAACTTAATTAGAGTTGTTATTTAACATGTTCACAATGGGTTAAGGCCCATACCTTCATCTCTATTAAGATTACAAGTGTGTTTCCCAATGTCGACTACTTCTTTTAACTTGTGTTTTTATAATAGTTTTCAATTGCAAGAATTTTTGTTTCCTCGATACCAATCTGGCACCTAATAGTTACAACTACATGAACATTATATTTTGTGCCTCATTATGTTATTCTCCATTTCATTTGTTTATTTCGAGAGGCATTCTACAAAGATACGTAAGATCAGTAATGGAGTGCGTTGTTCACTTTTATTCTTGACATTAAATTTGATGTTCATTTGACCATCACGTGACAATTCATTCATAAATTTGACTTCTATTGGATTGTCACTTAAATAATTTTGTTTCTTTTTTCTTGGATAAGTCAATAAAAAAATAGTAATACCGTGGTTATGTAATAATGTTCGAGCTTTTTATTTCTTGAATAGATATTTTTGAGACCAACACAATCGCACGTACTAAATGATTCCATTTGCCACAAATCAATGGGAAATTGATAGAGAATTTAATGAAGTTGTTGATTAAAGAGGTATGTAAAAATCAAACCTAAGAACCTTGAAATTGATATCTATTGATGTATTTCATATAGATACATTTATTATAATATACTTATTATATTATATTTATTTTTAATTGTTACATTTTTTTGGTATACTTATACTACACTTGCATAATTAGATAAGTACGTCACGATTGATATCTCTCAATATATTTTAAATAGATGTATTTAAGATATCTATACTAATTGTATCTTCCCAAGAGACTCTCATATGCACAAATAGTCCATATTACTAGTAAGTGGTTACCTGAAATAAAAGAGAACAAACAAAAGTGAACACACTTAAGCGATTACATCCAAACCCATTAATGCTTCTAGGCGTATAATAACTTCTCACAACATTCCATTAAAATTATAATTTCTCACAACATTCCATTAGTTACTAATTTTATAGCTATAAACAGTGAGGGAAGTGGGAATATGATTATATACGCATACAGGGTAAGGTAGGGCAGAGATACCTATGTTACCGATGGAAGCTGCCAACGGTATTTCAACAGTTTCTTCTAATGGCCATTCGCCTTCAGAAAACCAAGATATTTCTCAACTTGTTGCAGCCCTACTCGAGGTATGTTTTTCTCCGTTGTTTTCATTCCTAGATTCACACGGGCATTTGGGTATGTTGAATGGGCTTCTGCATGTTAGTTATTATTATATATTTTCTTTTGTGAAACTCTACATTTTCTCTGGGGCCTGCCTTCCATTGATTGCCTTCCCCTCCCAATTCCCATGGATGTGTATATCCACTGAGCCACATGCCCGCCAAACATCGACTCTCTAGTTGATAGATTCAAATTATACCTGTTATCCAAAATACCTCCCAGGCTATTTTGATAACTTGTGATTCCATCTCGAGCTTGGGGGAGTACAAACTGATCAGAAATGGGCAAATCTATGTTTTGGAAAGGTTGCAGTGGTTCAGGGCATTTACTCTTCTCCTTGCAAATCCATTTGGACCCATACATAGTCAAAAAATGCATTTTTTATGAAAATCTTGAAAAATCGGCCGAGTACCAAGAGTTTCCTTTATGTTGGGTTTTCGGGTTCTCTTGCATCGGAACATGTCAATCCATTAACATGTTCTATGTCACTTGTTTTCCGCCCCTGAATCCCGACTTGCCTTTGTTTCAGGTTTTCCAACGTGCAAAATAGGGTCCAAGTTACGCCCTTTGTGTCGGGTTTCGGTATTCTTCGTCACCGAACATCGTAGTCCAAAAGCATGTCATGTGTTCCATGTTCTCCACTTCCAAAACCCGACAATCTCCTTCATTTCGGGTTTTGGGTTTCTCTTGCATTGGAACATGTTGACCCAATTACATGTTCCGTGTCATGCGCATACTAATCCCCCTTTGTGTCGGATTTTCGGGGTCAACGACATCCATCTTTGGTCAAACATGTTTCATGTTGGCCGACCTCCGATTCCCAAAAGGCGCTCAATGTGTCGGATTTCTTGGGTTGCTCGACAGACATTGTTTCTCGACTCAGTGTTTCGGGTTTCTCATGATGCAAAGCAGGATCAGAGTTCCGACGGTCTTGCTCCTTCGTGTCGAATTTCTAAGGGTGTTTTACAAGGTTGCAAACCCGACAGAGGCGTGATTTAACAACTCAACCACTCACATTTATTGAAGTATGACACCCTGAACTTCAAATGGCCATAACTTTCACCCTATAGCTCCGATTTTTACAAAATTGAACTTTTGGAAAGCTCTCAGCATGTACTACACAAAAACTGGATTTCTTAATTTTTACGAAGTTAAGTTGGTGAAAAAGTAGAAATACAGTCGCCACAATAAAAGAAGAGTTTCAAATTTTTCAACCACCAAAAATGATGAGTTATGGCGCCTTGACTTCCCCAGCAAGCAAAGTGACATGGGGGAATGGGTTTGGCAGGTGCCCATGATTGTTTTTTAGGCATTTAGTGCATCTTGTTGGTGGTTGAAGGAAAAAATTTGAATTTCCCCCTCTTTTCCCTCCTCTTTCTTTCCCATTCTTCTATATAATGTAAAATCTCTCATTGGGAAAGGAGGATGTTCTAGAATGTAAATGAACCATGTCAAAATTGTTCTGAGCAAGCTGTGAGTTGTAGACCTCCATTTGAGCTTGGAAATGTGTTCTTGTGCCTTCTTCACATGTAATGGTTTGTGCATACTTTGAAAGCAATAAAATCTTTGTTTTGTGGTGTTTTTCAACCCTGACTTATGTTTTGTTGCATTTCCTTGTCTCTCCATTCTTGTTGTATTTTGTGCATGTATTTCTCTTTGCAGAGTTCATTTGGTTGTGTCTCATGGAGAATAGAAGGTAAAATTTTGTTTTGGATCTGTGTCACTCATATTTGACCTCTCCCTTCTCCATTTTCCTTCTCCCTTTTCCCTCATTAGAGTGTCTTCACCCTTTTTCTTGGTGTTATCACCTCCCTTTAGCTTAGGATTTCCCCTTACATGCATCTCTCTCTTCCCTGGTCCCTTGGATTGTTAGAATAGGATTAGATAGTTGCATTTTCAGCAGGAGTAGTGTTAACATTAGATTTAGGTAGAGGAACCAGCCTTCTCTAGAGGTTGATCTCACTTTGCAAGTCCCACATTTGTGAGATCATCCCATGTTAGCAAAAAGTAGGGATCTGTAACAAGCAAATCCTAGGGTGCTACCTTTTTGTGATAACAATACCTTTGAAATAGTGTTTCCCTATTAGGTGACTGTAAGCGTCCTAGGAGAAGCGAGATAATGATCTTGTGCATTTGACTTGGCATTCAATATGCCAATGATAAATTGTTTGTCGCTAATCCCTAAGACAAGTTCTTGCAGCTAATCCTTTTTGTAGTTATCTGTTCCTACTCTTTTATGGGTTACTAGGACTCATCCTTTTTGGAAATTGATTATTCGGTTTGGTGTTAGGCCACTTCCTTTTTGGCATGTACGGAAATCTACGTCGTTTAGAATGTGTTCACATTTGTTAAGAGAACCATTCAAACTACAATGTACAAACATCGTGATGAGTTAAAACAAAATTTAGCGCTGGATACCACCGAGTTTGATTTATATTTCTTGTAGAGAAGCAAATTCCCATGGAAGAATGTTGTCATGCTTAGACATTGTGGGAACAAAAAGATGATGAAGTTGTAGCACCGCATGTTGGACTTGCATACATTTGTGGTGAGTACATTTAGTGATTTGAGTCATTTAGCATTTTGTTTCCTACAGTTCACCCTTTAGGTCTTAGAAACAATGTCACTCGCTTCTTATAAGTTGAATTGCTTTGCGACACTTTGCCTAGGCATGGTGGTTTGCGTAGTTGCAACCCTCGTAGGGTTTACCTTAGTTTATGACTTAGCCCCGGGTACTCTTGTGTTGCACTTGTGTGTATGCATTTCTCGGTGACTACATTTAGTGCCACCAAAGTGACATAGCCACTTGTTTCTAGGAGTTCACCCTTTAGGTCCAAGAAACACCATCTCCCCCTGTTGTTGGTTGAATTGCTTTACGATGCTATGCCTGGCTCGCTGGTTTGCCCAATTACAACTTTTGTTGTGCTTAGTGCCATCTGTCACTTAGCCGAGGGAGAATTTTGTTGGACTGCTATGCATGCATTTCTAGTGACTACATTTAGTGACTCGAGTTGTATAACCACTTGTTTCCTAGAGTTCACAGTCTATGTCCTAGAAACAACATCTCCCCTTCTTGTCGGTTCTCACCTAGCATGCTGGCATGCCTAGTTTGCAACTCTTGTAGGGCATAACATCAGTTTGTGACTTATCGTGGGTACTCTTGTGTTGCATCTTAGAGTCTCTTGAGTCAATCATAGATAGCTTGGAATGTGGTCCTCCTAGCAGCAGACCCTTTGGGCACTGGAAGGACCCAACAAAGGAGAGTCCGCGGTGCCACGTGTGACTATGGAGAATCCATATTGTGGAGCGTCGTCACACCGTGGATTTTATGAGACAGCGATGTTGTTAGTGCAAATTTTGTGGTTGGCATCCTTTTGGCCCCACAGCAGCAGTTTGACCTATCCTGCTCCCACCCTGCTCCTATTTGGTGAGGTTGATATCATTCTCATCATTTCCTAACTCTAAACCTTTCTATATATGACATTCAACCCCACCTTTGTTCAATTCCTTGGATTTTACTTGATATTCACGCACATTATATTGATGCACTCATGATCAGTTTCTTAACCTCTTTGCATTTAGTGCGTTATACATCCAAGCAGTAACTGCATCAGTTTTGGTCATTTTCAAGCTCAAACACTCATCTACATCATTCTTCATCACTTTATCATCCATATATTGGTGCCATGGCTCTATGAAGTGGAGGACAACCGTCATTCTGTTTGTGTGCCTCTCGCCTCAAGGATCTCGGGGCTGGCTCACAAATACTCTCTTAGGCTGTTGCAGTGTTACCTTGGTGGTCACTTCTCCTTCTTTCCCACCACTCACCCTTGCTGCTGGACTGTCCACTCGGCCATATTGGATAGAGAGTTGTTAGGAGCTATTAGACACATGTTTTTGGATAAACAGCACTTCCTTCTTTCTCCCATTACTTGACTATGGAATCTAGGATTCAAATAGGTAGTCTAAATCCCTCGGGGACTTCTAAGGATCATTTTATCTGTAGGCTACATCGTCAACTAGGTATCTTCAAAGTGTAATATCAGTCCTTTGTTCATTTTTAGGCTGTTCTTGGGTTTGGGATATGATTCATTGAGTGTTGACTCATTTGGACGTGTTGTTCGAACCCACCTGAATTAGCAAGGAGTTTGGGGCCAAAATTCTGAAATCAAGATTCCAAGATAACTTAATGTTTGGCATGATATTGCTAATTGTCAGTATGCTTTTCCATAGGGTTTTTAATCCTTTATTATCTTCAAGGCTAGGCCCTTGGTTTATGATTTTCGTTCGGTTTATGGCAGTTCAACACTTGTCTCCCTCCCATAAATTTTTGCTCGGGTGATGCTTATTTTCTCTTTATGTTTTGTTTTGAGTTTGATGCTCTCTCCATGATTACAACATGTTCTTGTTTCACGGAGTCTGTGGGGAGATGGGGTTTTAAAGTTGGTTGTCAAATTGCACTCAACGTAAGGGTGACATTTGTCACCGCATCATTGGCCTCTTGTTTTCTTTCTGGTTGGCATTGTGCTTTCAGTCTTTGTTTTCCTTGGTGTAGCGGGGCGTGGCAAGTGTCGCGTCCTCAAGGTTCTCCTATTGTTGTTGGATTTTCTCTAAGTCTTGAGAATTAAATGTGCTTTGTGAAACAAGATTACGCCACATGTCATTATTTTGTAAACTCGTTCCATGGAGTGCTACATTATTTGATCGTTTTGGGTCTTTCTTTTTATTTTCTCTGTTAAATGAGATTCGGCAAATGTGGCTCTTCGCCGTAAGATCTCAGTGTCCCCACTCTAGGGTATCGATTGTTCGAGTTTACTGCTTTTGAAGGTAAACCATGATTATGGATCTTAGGAATAGTGATCGAGGTGTGTCTAAGAGTAATGATTTTGAATGAATTAAATGCTAAGGTAATGGGTATTTTGAGGGAAAATCAGTGAATGGTTGTAAAAACACGAGAATCTTGTTTATCTTCTTCATTGTGATTGATGTGGGCTGTTCTGGATTTTTAGGTACCATGTGGGTATTACGTGGTAGAAGTTATATGTGGAATTGCAGTAGTTGTGTTCCTTTGAGGATGGCTCCTAGGAAGGTTTAACAAGTGGCCGGTATAAAATTGAAAGTTATGGTGTTTACACCTCATATGCGCAGTAAGGTTAATTATAATGAGTTGTATATTTATTTCAGAGAAGTGCAGGAGCGGTAAGAGGATATATGATTACAACGTGAAAGTACAAGAAACATGGAAAAAAAGAGGTTCATTTCTTCATCAAGCAACTAGCAAACCATAAGTGTTTCCCTGTCCAGAGCTCATAATAGACATATGTCAATACCACAAGGAGAGGAATGACCAACTTCATGCATGTAGCGGAAAATGATGATAGATGCTTCAGGATTTGCTATCTGACAGATGCTTAAGCTTTCGGATCCTGAATTTAAATATTATAGTGACTGAATTAAGGAGTGGAGAGGAGAGTGTTGGGATTAGGTGTCATACACCTTGCAAATCCTAATGCTGGAATTTAAAATAAATTAATTATGGGTACACATGCTTCCCACTTGATGTGGCTATTTTTTTTTTTTTTTTTTCCCATGTATTTCGTATCAAGAACATGTATAGAGAGAGAATAAAATGTGAACTAGGAATAGTATAGCACTAATTCTGAAATGTAAGTGCAGACTAAATCAGCATGCACAAGGGCAGCTAATTTTGGTGGTTAAGTTCTGTTAACTCACCATGCAATGTAGGTGTGCTGGATAAGAGCTGTCTATTTTGGTAATTCATCATGCAATTAAGGCGCTGAAGAAGTCTATTCTTGGACTGTCTATATTTAGTGAAACTGCTGTTAATTTATCATGCATACTGGGTGGCTGAGAAGTCTAATTATAGACTGTCTATTTTTGGAAATAAGTGCTGTTAATTCTCTTCTATTCTAAGCACTGGAAAAGTCTATAAATCAGGTGCTTGGGGTAGAGAATAATAAAATTAATGAGACAGTATTCTTGGTATTTGCAAGAAAAGGATAAGCGGCCTGTGTAATTTCCAGCTGTGCTGATTGGGATTGTAGGAGTGGATACTTTGTCATTGTATTGTAACCATGGGTCATTGATTACTGAATAATACAATTGAGTGCTCCTTGGTTGCTGGGTTTTTCCCAGAAGGGTTCTCCCAAGGTATATACTGTGTCCCATGTGAGTTATATGTGATCACGTGTTACTGACTACTGTAGGTTGCTTGCATGTTTATTATTCTTACTGAATTTGAGAGATCTAGGTATGTTTGCACTTCTTTCCTCTAATAATTAAGTAGGAAGTTGTTCCACATTTGTCTAGCTTCCTTTCAGAGAGAACAATGCGTATGAGGTTTTGAAAGAGTGGTCAGCGAATCCTGATGGACAGAAAAATAAGGATGACATGTCTTATTTAGTTCACTTGTTTTGAGCCCTAATTAGAGAAGCCATGTTACTTTGAAACAGTTGTATAACAAAGATAAAACTGAGTTGGTGGATGTGTTATGGGTTCCTCTGTTGCATGATATTTTGGAGAATAAAAACCACCAAATTGGGGTGAATCAATTTCTTTCAACTTGACAAAAGGATTTCAAGAATGAAAGTAGGAGGGAATATCTGTATGGCATCTTACTTTATTGACTGCATTTGTTTCTCCTCAACTTTCCATCCTTCTTTATTCCTTCAGCGGACACAAGGTCATAAGAATCCCATTCATGCTGTTTGGAATGTCTTATATCGACATAAATATTGTAATTCCTATACCCTCATTTGCAACTACTTCATTCCCAAGGCAAACTTTGTAGTCCATAATGAAAAGTGCCCTAGAATCTCTAAGTCTTTGATGGATTCATTGAAAGCCATGGTTAGCTGGTTCTTTTACAGTCAGAGCACACTCATTAGGATGGAAGTGGCATTGACTAAACCTCATGAGCTTCGGTTTTATGTGCCCGATTGATTGGTTAGCATGGAGGCTTGTTGCCAGTTATTGACGGGTATTATTAAGCTCTTGAGACAAAAGGGTCTGGGGTTCTTTCTTAAGTTGGCCATTGTTCTTTGTAACAATTTTTTTCATCAGTTTTGTGTCTTAGAGAGAAAAGGGAATGAGATTCATGCCTATCAGTTTCATGAGGCAGATTATTGGAAATTGAGTCCTCATAAACGGGTCCACAATTATCTGGAGACATTGAAACCTAAAGCCAATTTTGCATAATACTCATGTGGATCATCCAGACTGAGATGCGGTAGTTTCGAATGCGGTCATTGGAAAAGTGATCAAAGTTGGGAAGATGGTCAAGCCTCCTCTGTGCGTGGATGACAATGACAATGGTGGAAATCCAAATATGCCCCTGAAGCAGATTATTCAAACAAATACAAGAACTCAAGGGCTAGAGGTCACTTCTGGTGGATGCCAGGTGGATGAAGATGTTATTCTGTTTTGGTATCCCAACAATTCAGTAATTCCTCCCACATTTTCCCCATTGTCTCATACCATAGCTGGACAAACTCAGATTATAATGTTAGATGAGGAGTATTTGTCATTTCAGAAAAGATCCCAGTGGTGTTGCATTGAGAGTGTGAAGAACCCCGCACATGCAGTGTAAAAACAGGGCTTTGATGTGCGCCCTGGGTGGTGTCAGAGGGCTCTCCTACCCTGTTTGCGCACATGGAATTCAAAATATGCCGAGGCCAAACACAGAAAGTTTAACAGGTGTTAAAATATGATTGGAGATTTTGAAATTGAAGTGACAGTTTTCTGTCAGCAAGTACAGAGCCGCAGGAGAGCCCGAGGCGAGCCTAGGCAGCAGTCGATGCTGCTGGAATGCTTGTCAGCACGGACTCCAAGAAGCCTCGAGCGCGCTACTAGCCCAGTTTTTCACTGCATGTGCGGGGTCTATGACTGAAGAATGGTTTTCTCTGGTCACGGTAGCAATTTGTTGGTGGTAGATAGTGACAGCTTAAAGGAAGTACAAAGGGGTTTGGCATCATTGAGCCCCAGGTTGCCGAGTCCTTAATATGATGTATCTATGTCACTTTTTCTGTCTCTTGGTTTCAATAAAATTCAGGTGTATTCATAATTTATTAATCAAGATTGTCAGCACTCGCTACAAGGATCTCTCTTGAACTAAGCGACCCATTGGATATGAGAAAGCAATCAGAGGTTGAATGACAGAAGTAAGAGAATTTAGATATGGTTGTGGTTGAAAATCCCGAGGTCACTCTGAAATATGAAGATCAAAAGAGTCACAAAGCAGAAGAGGAAGATACTAGAAGAGGTCACAGTGACCAAAGAAGATATAATAGTTGATCTCTCTCATACTAAGAAGGCCTCAGCATCTATAATCAAGATTGAGTGATTATGCTCAGGAAGCAGTTCAAGATGAAAAGACCGAATATGCCAAGAAAATTCATGAGTTATATAGAAAACTATTCTAGTGAAGAACTAGTCTGTGGTTATGGTCTTGGTCAACTGAAGTAGAGCAAGAGAACTTGGAAATGCTACTTGGGTATATGTTGTTTAACTTCATAGTACACAAATTTGTATTCCTGCATTCTTCTTTATAGATTTGGGCACTTGCTATTTCTGTTTAGAACGAGTTTAATTCCAAACTTCTGAGAATTGTACCCCTAAATGAAATTGCCTTGTGTTGCAAGTCTGTGGTTATTGATCTTAGTTTTTACATTTTAGTTTCTTTCCGAAGTAGTTAGTAGCATTTCCTTACAAATGGTGTGGGTTTTAGATTAGTTTCTTTTCTGTTTCATCTGTTGTTTTTCATACCTCAAGTAGGTTTTGTTAACCTGTACCTGTCTTAGGTCCAAAACAAGAGGGTATTATATTCCTCAATATGTTTGTGCTAAAACGCGGGACAGCAGATTGCACCTTAGGTTTCTGAATTATGAAAATCAATTGCATTGTGGGATCATTTGGGATTTGTGAGTTAAAAAGCTGTATTCTCTCACCATGCTCTTTATTTTCTGAATTTGTGAGTTAGAATATATACATGTATGTGTACATTCCAGGTAGACTAGAATTTCTTTTTATCTATCACCCTTCAGTTTCAAAGTCTTCTCCCAATTTTTTGTGGATTGCATCGATCTCCATTACCTACTTAACTAACAAGTAACTATTTGCTTCGGTGCCTGCAAACTATGTAGACCTCCTCATGGGTGAAGAAACTTAATATATTTTCCTCATGGAGTAACAATCTGCATTGTTTGTGAATTAACAAGTTGATTCTTTGAATGTGGATGGACGACCTCACATTTCTTAGATGGTATGGCCGTTTTCTAAAAACTGCATGTTGTTCAATAAACTTTATTTTCTGTGTGTTTATAATGCATACGAGGTCTGATCTGTTGCTGATAGGAGTAAATACTTGACAGCTGTAATATGTCTCTAGCTATCAAGTGCCGTGTTCCATTTTCTTAGATCTCCATATCCAGTCTTTCAACTTTATATCATTCAAACTTTTTAATTTTGAAGCTGCTTGATTGCATGTTAAGAAAATTTTCATGATAATGGTGCTTGAGTTTAACACTTTTACCCTGTCATTCATGTTGATACTTCACTCCTAGTTGTGACTCCAACAACACAATTATATTTAAAAAAATTGCTTTCCAATTTGATGTACCAATTAATCTTTTCATGCAGACCATTTTTAACGATGTAATCATTTTCCCAAGTGTACCAATTCCGAACCTAACATTTTTCTTGCTCAATAAAACACAGTGTCTTACTTCGGTTTGACTGAGCTTATCATTAACAATGTAACGAAGTTTTCAGGTGTACAAATTCAAGGTATGGAAACTGGATTAATGCACAAATGCACTACGCAAACCACACCTGAGGATGTAATCAGAGTTAAATAGATAATAATCAATGATATAGACCTAATTACAAAAATGTAAAGAAATTCTAGAGCATAGATTATGTAGGAAATATATAAATAATTTAAAAAAGTGAAATAATTAGAGTGCTAGGGGAATTTTAGGGTTTTTAGAAAATACCTGTTTCCCACAATTCTGTGAGTGATTGTCAGAAGGAAATCACCACGAACAACCTCTGGAAAAATTTAACTTTAAAAATGCCTGTGATCATTTCCACCAACAATTGACCATTTCCTCATCACATGCAAAAGGCCATATTCTGCCATAAATGGATTTGTGCATAAAAAGCAAAATGTGATTTGAGACTGTTTGAGGTGCCCTAATGTGTGAAACCCTGTCTCAGAATGGCTGGATCACTTGTGAATCAACAGGAAATTAAATCTCCTTTAAAGAAACCTAATCCATGCTCAAATCCTTTCAAAATCCATTAAAATTGAAGGATGTTAAGGCCCCCTGTTTTTCCCTCCTAATTTATATTAGGTACTTGGTTTGTGAACAGAATCGTAGTCAACACTTGTGCATGTCAACAAATGGTTGTGTTTTGCAACCCTTATCTTTTAATATGCATGCAATAAATAGTATAGTCTAGAATGAACCTCTACATGCTTTTCCCTAGGCTTTTGGTACGGGGTGCTTCAGAAATAGAATACGGGTGCTTCAGAAATAGAATATTCTTGACTCTTCAATATCACTCTTGTAAATTAGAATTCAACACGTTTATGTGATCTTTCTTCTATGTTCTCCTTATGTGTGATCTCTCTTATATGTTCTCCTAACTAAATGCACAAATGCATTTATGTATTTGTAGAATCTTGAAATTCAAATTAGGTCCCCTATTGATGTGTAGGCCGACACACAATGAGCGAGAGAGGCCGACAAAAGAGGCACTAAACTCAACAAAACATGGTCAAAAGATCATAATTTTTACTTAATGTGCAAATGGTCACTTCTTGGCGGAAAATGTAGTAGACACCATAGACAACCAGAAACAAAGGAGGGAGATAACCAAGAGAGGGGCAAAACCAGGGTCACATGAGACATGGAAAGATAGAAACCTATAGAAGTGAGTTCGACAAGACAAAAAAGTGACAACACAAGGGAAAACCTACCAATACGAGTCAAACTCAAACCAATAATTAATAAACACATAAATACACTAGCATGATAGCAATTAACTAGTCTTCTACCAAACTTGAGTGTCTACATAATATGAGTGTGTGTGCATACATATCAAAGTAAAACAACCAAAGTATACGTGGGAGGGCTTGATGAAGATGTTGTGGCTGGAATCTGTCAGGGTTGCTTGAAGTTATTCTGTATAATAATGATTTTAAAGTCATAAGGAGGTTACCTTATCATAAATTCCAACTCCAACCTGCGAAATAAAGAAAACTTTGTGCTCCTCGAAATACGGTACTGAATCATCTGCACTTACTTGTTTGGGAATCCTTGTGCCTGCAATCATGTAACAAGAAGTAAAAACATGATGATATATTTAAAAATCTATAAAAGTAACTACTGAAATCTAGAAAAGGCAAAATAGGAACGGATATACTTGGTTGTGCTGCAACTGGTATGAATGCCCTTGGAGTTTGTGCCAAATCTAAATCTAACTTTGATCTGTGAAGATCCTCCAAAAGCAGTTCCAATGATATATTGCCAAGTCCATCTTCACAACCTGCAGTGATTGCGGTTCCTATTCAATGGTCTGTGGTACTCCAAGACCACCTCCACAAGTTTGTGGTACCTCCAAGGTCATCAACACATCTCCACTAGATGCTGCACACTTCTACAGTGTCGCAATGCAATCTGGGAAGATTGGGCATGGTGACAATATACCTTTGATGGCTAAGGGCATCAGCTACTCTATTGTCCTTGCCCTTGATATGCCCGATGTCGAAGTCATACTCCTACAAAAACTCCAATCAACGCCATTGTCGACCATTTAGGATGGGCTAGGTGAAGATGAACTTGAGTTCGAGTGGTCTGTCTTGAGATCAAAGAATTTTGCCAGCAAGAAATGTCTTCAAATATAAAGCGCATGGACGATGGCTACTAGCTCTAAGTCTTGAGGAGCATGATTCAATTCAGAGTTTGAGCTTTCTTGACTTGTTGGCCACAACTTGGCTTTCTTGCATTAGTGCGCCCAACCTTATTGTCTCTCCTGGTGGCCTGCCCTTGCTTCAGCTCTGCCTCCTCCCGAGTGGTGTGTGCCTTAAGTACGGGGTCAAGGTCTTGGCAGTTGCCAAACATGCACCCTCTTCGCGCGCTCTTGCTTCCTTATTCTTTCCCTGCTGTGCAGCCAACTCTTCTTCCGACGACCTTGGCCCATACTTCTCATGTAACAACATTCACACCAGTTCTTCTAAGTAGTGTAATTCAATGGATATTCATCCTTGACCCTCTCCACCGGAGTCGGGCGCGCGGTTGTGATTGCATTTACTATATGAGTGGCTTTGTTATAGGCATACTTTGTGTGCTTTTTGCTTTCTCTAACTCCTCCGTGAGCTGTTGTAACTCCTGCTCCTTATCCCTTTTATCTTCAAGCAGTACCCTTATTGTGCCCCCTTGTCTAGATTGCGGTGCACAACTTTGGCCGCCATCTTGTTCGGCGCATTGCTTGCTTGCTCGTCGATTAGCTTTGTGGTCTTGATTTTTGTGAGGATGTACCGGTTCCTTCTTCATTTTCTCTTGGCATAAGCCTTATTCTGAGATCTCAAACTCGGGCTCCTCCATGTGCATTTGCATGCTCCACGAAAGCATTTTCTTCGTGTGCGTCTTTGCTCCTTCAGGATCAATCAACTCCCATTCATAGAGATCTTTGCTCTGCACCGTGCTTTGGAACCCCGCCTGCAACACCTTTGTATGATCATCGATATAGCTCAGCTGGGGCATTTGCAAGATCTCCTCTTTTTTCCTCCTTCCGCCGCCGCGCCTTCCCTTGGGCACCTCCTTCTCAACATTCGGATGCGTGTTGCTCCCATCTCCACCCGTGGCTCCTATGCCTTCTCTGGATGGTTCCCCATCGCCTTTCACCTCTTCTTCATCTTCTTTAGGTCCTCCACCATGCACGTTGTGCATCTCCTCATCATCTTTGCACATCTTCATCCTAGTCTCTTGTTCGTCTTTGGTTGACTCTTCTTGTGTGCAACCTCTCCTATGGACTTCTCCTCATTGCTCTTAGTGGTAACCAACCGTCCCCTTCTCTTTCTCGGAGGACTTGTCTTCTTTTAAGGCTTAGCTTGGTTGGCGTAACTTTAGGTGACTTCTGTTTGGCTCGGAAGTTCTGCGCCATGGCTTTGTCCTCTGTGCCCCCTCTATAGTTTTCTCCTCCGTCTCGTGGTCTAGCGCGATGTCCACTTCTTCCACCTCCTCCTCGTCATCCTTTATTTCCTTTTCTTCTTCTTCTTGTCGAGGAGGGGTCTCCTCGCGCATTCTCTTGGAAGTCCCTACCATCTGCTTTCCCTGTGGCAGCTCTGGGAGATGAAGGTCCCTTTCATCCATATACTTCCCATTCTTCATTTTTGGCCTCAAGTATATGTAAACGCTGGCTACCCCTGTCTTACTACGAGAGTTGTAGGATTAATATCCATATTGTTTGATTCCATTACCTCCACATAGGCTGACTTGGAGGGGTATACATATGTTGTGCGCAAAGTGTGGCAATCAGAATCTACCTTGTTTGCATCAAAAGTCAACTTCGCGCATCCTTAATCCTATTAACGGATGCTTGAAAATACTTGGCAGTGAAAGCGAAGGGAAATTTGCACCAAGGGCCCATTGATCCATCACTTAGCAAAAACCTTCCCAAACTGAAGTGTTGATGCACTGCAAATTCTGCCTTTCCATCTAGAATTAAGGGCAGTTCCTCAAAGACGCGCCACTCATTCTCGAATGGCTAGCACATTCGTCTATACCATTTATCTACGCGCATGACTTGTATGGATTTGTGATTGCCCGTCACATGTATACTTAACAAACTTCACCGTGGGGGACTTATTATCTACTGGGTAAATCCATACCTTGTCCTTGGGTCCATCCGGTTCCCTATTTCCCAGAAAACTATTAAAAGTAGTATGGCGCCCCAAGTTATTTTCTCACCCTTACTTGGATCCGCCTCTTCCATTGTTCCTTGGCGATGAATCGACAATATTATACGGGGCCTTCTTCGCCATCTTGTGTCTTTATGTGCAGCCATTTCTTGTTTACTTGAGTCCATCTTTTTGATGTGCCCAACTTGTAACTTAATAGGCACGCTGCAACTCTCGCACCGGGTCATTGATGGTTGTGATATCCATCGCGCGGTTCCCCTTTTGATAGTTGAATTTCTTTGCTGTGGCATCTACTCCATCATCATTATCTAAGTCTGCTCAATCTCATGCCCGAGCTGCGCAAGCTTGTTACCCTTCCGATCGGTTGTGCGGTGACGCACATTCTTCTCCGACAAAATACACGAAGTCTTCATGGATGCGCGACATGAGCCACTAGTGTAGTCGCTCCGGCTTGCCGAAAAGGGCAATTTTAATGTTAGAGGACTCCAGACGGTCTCAAGTCCTTCATTGTATCATCGTATACCAGTTGCCTTTCCGCATGATCCTCCGGGCCATCTTTGTCATTACATCCTTGTTGATTTCTCCTCGTGTACCTCGATTGATGGTTATAGTCGCTAAATTTGCATTTAGTCAAGTGGGACTCCCATGGCTGCCCTACTAGTACCTCCTGGGAAGTCTTGCATCTCTTAGAACCACTCCTTCAACACGTCTTGACTTTAGTTTTCTTGTTTTTCCCTTGCCCTTGCCTTTGGGTGATATGGTGGGTGCTTTCTTTGGTGCCATTGTTAACTTCTCAACTTCTTCAGACTTCAAACTTGAAAATCACGAAAGCACGTGCCCTGCTTTGATAAAACTTACTCAATCTTTGTGCTACAATCGTCGGGCGTTCAACTCTTTCAAGTCCTCGCTCTAGTCTACCCGGTTCTTTGGTTTTGCAACACAACCCCGTGCCCTAGTTCGGCAACTTTGAGCTTTGCGAATCCACTTTTCTTCAAACCCTAGCTTTGCGAATTCAAACCCTCGAAACCTCAATCTTTGTGTATTTCCAACCTCCATGCCTTCTTTCCACGCTCTTACTTCCACCAAAGGAGCTCCCAACTTTGGCCATGTGTATCTTGCTCTAGTTCATCTCAAATCTCCTTCACACAAGCTCTTCGCACTCGCACACACAATTCGCACTTAGTCACTCTTCAATTGCTCGAACTCTTCAATATGCAAGGTAAGAATGAACTCCACCCGCGCCCTTTTATAGTTTTCCAAAATTTTAGCACATTAATTGCTCCTTACCTACCACTGATCCAAAGCTTTAAATGCACTTTTTGCGTTTTCCGCACTTTTTACTACTTTCTTCCGCGCGTGGTAGTCGTAGCCTTTTGGCGCGCCATTACTTCCCAAGTTGCGAGTCATCTTTGCGCGCACCTTCCTAGGCCGCACACAATCTTCCTTTGCGCCACATGCTAAGTAGTGTATCTTGTTGCTGCCTCCCTCGCGTTACAGTGCGCAACCTCTATGTGGTCTTCAACATCTGAGCAACTCCATAACCTTCTAGCACCATCATCCTTGAGCACCTGCGACACTTTGCGCGCACCCTGTACTAACTCCACAAATGTGCCACCTCACATAGTCTCTTTGTGCGCACTTGCACTGCTTTCACCACACATTAAAAGTATGCGCGGTCCTATGCGCATTAACTTTCTGAGATAGTAATCAGCTCTTGTGTAGGAACGCGCTTATTACAACAAAACAAGCAAAACAAAGACATGAAAGAGAAATCTAATCTAAGTGGCAACATCGCCTTATTCCAAACACAAAGGAAGCTTATTTATAAAGGGCGTCCCCTAAAAAAGCGAAAAAGCACCGGGGCGTCCGGTGCAAACCGAACCTGGGACGCCGTTGGGGCGCGTGGCGTCCCGGGGCGACGGCGCCCCAACGGCCTTTCACGCGGCAGCAAAGGCGATTTTGCCTTTTTTATCATTTTTATGTTTTTTAAATATTTTCTTTAACTTTTAATGCATTCTAACTAAAACTAACATGACCTAACCCTAAAAGCAACAAAAAAACTTATAAAAAGAGCATTTCATACTCATTCTAATCACACCAAGCAAGAGCAAAAAAAAAAGAAGAAAGCAAAGAAAAAAAAAGAGCAAAGAGAGAGCAAGAGCAAGAGCAGAGCAAGCAAGAGCAAGAGCAAGAGCAAGAGCAAGCAAGAGCAAGAGCAAGAGCAAGAGGTATGTACATACATTACTAATTTACCACCATTCTTTGTTTTTTTTTAATTTCCAAATGCAAAGTTGAAAGTGAAGGCATTACATTTGTTTGTATTTTTTTTCCTATTTGGATTAGCACGTGATGGAATGAGATAAAGCATAAAGGGAGGGTTTTTTTATTGTTTGTTTTTTTTAATTTTTAAATGTATTCATCGCTGTTTTTTTTTTTTTTTAAATGTATTCATCGCTGTTTTTTTTAATTTTTAAATGTATTCAAAAATTGCATTCATTGTTTTATTGTATTGTATAGTTATATTGTTTTGTATTTTAATTATTGCAGCTTCAAAATGAGTTCCGATAGTGATTATCAAGCTGAATATGAGGTTGAAATGGGTGTGCAAGGAGAAGGAACACAATCACAAACACCTAATACTGCTACTAGTTCACAGGGGAGTGTGGACAAGTTCAGTTGCCCCTCCGAAATGTTGAAAAAGTATGCTAGGGGGCCTTTTGATAAGAAAAAACCTTTGAAACAATTTGGTCAAATTATGCAAGGTCCTAGATCAAACATTTCAGGGGGCACTAAAACATGGAAATGCAACATTTGCTCATTATCTTGGTCAGGGAGCATTACTAGGTTGAATGCACATTTATTGCACATTGCGGGGAAAGGTGTAGGCATGTGTGGACAGCTATCACTTGAAGAGAGGGCAGAAATGGTGAGGTTGTATAATGGAGATATGGTGGAAAAGGTTCCGAGGAAGTTCGTGGCCGTCATGTTAGTAGTGGCTTTGGCACCCCTTCTAGTCTTTGTGAGAATTAATATCGGTAGTGGTGCGGGTGCATCTTATGAGGTGTACAGAATTGGATGCTTTTGGTAGTAGTAGGGGAAGAGGAAGGTTGTGGCCTCGATCCACTTGTTGATATGTATGATCTGAAAGGCTAGAGAGGAGGCCGATGATGCCATTGGAAAATTCTTTTTGCTGCTCTTGGCATTCCATTTCATCTTTGCTCGCTCTCCTTATTTGAGGAGGTTGTGGCTAAGATAGCCAAAGCAGGTGTGAGTTATGTGCCCCAGGGAGACACGAAGTTGAGAACCACAATCTTGGATAAGAACTATTCGAGGTTAATTTCTTGATGGAGGAAATGAGGAGCACATGGGTCTCTCACGGTTGCGGCATCATCATGGATGGGTGGACGGATATCGAGACACCACCCACTCATAAATATCATTGTTTCATGCGAGAGAGGTCCTTACTTTTTGAGGCGAGTTGATTGTTCGGGGAAGAAGAAGGATGCGAGTTCGATTCACCATTTTGCGAGATCTTATTGAGGAGGTTGGCCTGCCTTGACGTTGTGCGAGTTATTACGGATGCGGCATATGTGTGTAGGGCAGCGGAGTAAGCTTGTCGAGGCTCATTACCGACATATATTTGGACCCCATGTTGTGTGCATGCCATGAACAATGCACTAAAAGATATTGGAAAAATTGATTGGGTCGAAAATGTAGTGGTGAGGCTAGAGATGTGCGAGATGTTCATCTGCTGACCACCATACGTCATTGGCACTCTTAGTAGCTTTTCGAGGAAGGAATTCCTCAAGCCGGTGGACACACGTTTTGCATCATATTTTATTTTCTTTGGATAGGATGGTGAGTTGCGGGAATCATTACGGTGCATGGTCATGACATCGAGTGGTCTAGGTGGGATGGGTCGAAGACGGAGCGGGGAAGAAGGTGAAAGCAATTGTGGTGAATGAAACATTTTGGATAGATGTGAGATATATCACATCCATAATATCTCCGTTTTCGGTGTGATAAAATATGGGGATTACGAGCCCTAACCTTGGTGAGATATACGAATGTATTGATAGTATGCTTGGCGGATGAAGGCATTTGCTTTGTTCGAGCGAGGACCCCACCTTGGAGTTCTACCATCGGCATATTGACCTATCATTGAGCGGAGATGGGAGAAGTTGAACACTCCTTTACACATGGCTGCATATGCACTAAATCCGAAGTGGTATGTTGAGAGGCTGTGAGTTCTCCCGAGTAGATGATGAGGAGGTGAGGAAGGGTTTTTTGAAAGCCCTAAAAAAATGTATAATGCGAGAGGATGCTTCACGAGTCGAGGCGATTGGCTCAAGTTCGCTTATACGGATGGCTCTGAAAAAAATCATCAAAGATAGACAGGACCACATTGGCACATGAGAGTCAGGTTAGTTGGTGGCGATTGTATGGACATGCGGGATTGCTACGGACACTTCTTTATTCGTCTTCTTTCTCGGGTTTCTAGTTCCTGCTTACGAGAGGAATTGGTCAACATATGGGTGGATCCACTCTCTTAAGAGGAGCAGACTTACCTCTAAGAGAGCGAGAGAAACTTGTTCTTTGTACATAGTGCCTTGCGTCTCATGGATCGCATGAGACACCTACGTCTGAGAGAGCCCAGCATTGCGGTGGGATGTGGATCACGAGGATGCGAGGCGAGGTTGATGAAGATCGGGAGCAGCGAGGGCTGGTTGATATCTCCTTTGCGAGATCGAGATGACATTGATCTGAGATACTCTAGTGAGGAGGAGCGGTTTCTGTGATTCCTTGGAGGGCTCGATAGTGATTTTGAGTTGTACTTGTCACTTGTAGTTGTCATTTTGGTTATGTAATGTCATTTTGGTTATGAGACATGACATAATATTTCGTAGCATATGTAATGTGGGTGTAGTTGTACTCTTCTCATGTTGATTATTGAAGAGTAAGACTAAGACTTGTTTTAAATTTTCAGCTTTACTATTTACTATTTAGTCTTTCATTGTCATGTTGAAGTTTTGAACATTGAATATAATATATATAGCTGTAGCATTTTGGGCCTTGGCTTATGTGATGAATAATTGGATTAATCATTAGTGGTTACAATCTTCAAACTTTCTTGTATTAATCATTAGGTTATTGAATTATTCTTTATTCATGTTATATTTGTAAAATAAATAAAATATATATATTTTTTATTAGCCGTCCCCTTGCCGTCCCCCGCCGTCCCGAAATTTTCAAAAAAATTTGCCGTCCCGGAAACCCCGTCCCTACGACTCGTGCCAAACACCAACTGAAAGGGTGTGGCCTTATTCAACCTTTTATAGGTTGTCTGTATGCCCACAGTATTGCTAATACCTTATCATCCCAATCCTTTCTTCCAACATCACATATCTTCGTTAGTGTCTGACCCAAGATCTTGTTGAAAGCTTTCGAGTGCCATTAGCTTGTGGGTGATAAGGGGTAGTCTTATGGTGTGCCACCATAAACTCTGCTAGTAAAATTATGATAGTCTCATTGAGGAAATGAGCCCCTATCACTTGTCAGACTTAATGGACATCCATATATGTTGATGATATTCTCCCAAAGGAACCTTGTTGTTATCATTTTGTAGTGCGATCTTTTGTAGGTGCTGACCTCTGCCCACCTTGTTAAGTAATTAGTACATGTGATGATGTAACACGCACCGGTCTTGCGCGGGTGGTGCAATAGGTCCTACAAAATCAATTGCCCATTTTTCAAAAGGTTTTGTGCTCACAATGGGTTGCAATGACATCTCATCTCTATTCCCGAGGTGCTCTCTAATTGCGATAAGCGGTTGATCACATACTTTGACAAAAGCCTTAGTGTCCTTATATAACGTCTCCCACCACAAGCTTGCTAAAAGGATCTTGCGTGCTGTGGCATCTCTTGCATAGTGTCCTCCTACTATTCCTCCATGAGCTTCCTCTATGATTACGTTGCGCTCATGCTCCAGAACACATCTGCGCAAGACCTCATTGCGGTCCATTTTATATAGATCTCCTTCAATGAGTTGATAAGGCGCAACGCGAATAGCGAGCTACTTCCTTTCGGTGGTCTTCATACCCTCGGGAGCTAGTCCAAAGTGCGCAGAAATCTGCAATATCTTCCAAATCAGCTAGCGTGTGGTTCAACACAAACAATTGTGCATTTGGCATACTATCTTCAATGCTTTGCGTGTCCTCTTCAAAGTTGATCCTTGACAAGTGATTAGGTCCTAGGTTACTCTTACCTTGTTTTCTTGTGAATGTAAAATCAAACTCTTGAAACAAAAGAATTTAGCGGAGACGCGCCTTAAAGCTGGTTTGTTGACCAAGTACTTCAATGTCATATGATACGTATAAAAGACAAACGGTGTGGCCAATAAGTACCGTCGAAACTTGTGAAGCGCATAGATCATGGATAACGCCGTGCTCCATCGTTGTATAATTTTTCTCAACCTGGTGTCAATTTTCTACTCGTAAAGCATATGGGATGATCGACGTTTCCTTCGCTGGTTGCGCGAATCGCTCTCAATTGCCATTCCAGAGGCATCCACATGTACATGGAAAGGCTTCTTCGAAGGGAAGTTAATATAGGCGCGGTGGTTAGCTTCTCCTTTAAGGTCTCAAAAGCATGTTGCTGCGTATCCCCCCAATAAAATTTTCCTTTCGCCTTGAGCAATTCTTCCCAGAGGCGCGGCAATCTTTGCATAACCTTTAATGAACTTTCTATAGTAACCAGTGTGCCCCAAGAAACTGTGCACTTTGCTCGGTTATTAGGTTCTTCGATACGAAATTACCTGCAATCTTAGCTAGATCCACTAACAATCCTTCTTTGCAAATAATGTGCCCAAGCAACATGCCAAAGGGGGTGGCAAATATACACTTTTTGATGTTGAGGGAGATGCTAAGCTGCTTGCATCTTTCAAACATCAGCCTCAGATTGTCACAATGATCCTTAGGCCGTAAACGGTCCAATCGCCCAAGTAGACCTGCAAAAACTTATGAATGAAGTCATGGAATGCCTGCACGACTATGTGTGAGAACATCGTTGGCGCATTTTTCAATCCAAATGGCATGACAATAAATGCAAAACTTCCCCATTCGGTTGTGAAGGTGGTTTTCTCCTGATCCTTGTGCGCAATACACACCTGATGGTACCTTGAAAATCCGTTAGTGAAGGAATAGATCTCGCGCCTTGTTACGCCTTAAAGAATTTCCTTTGTGAATGGTGTAGGAAAAGGATCTATCACACATGATGCATTGAGTACCACCTGTAGTCAACACAGATCTTGATCCGGCCATCCTTCTTTATGCTAATCACCATGGGGTTGACCCACTCAGATTCCTCAATAGGCTCTATGATCCCTGACTTAAGCATCTTGTCAATCTCCTCTTTCACCTTCTCGCACAATTTCGGGTTCATCCTATAAGGCCTCTTTCGGACCAGACACGCGCCTTCTTTTAGCTTAATTTTCATCTCTCGCAATGAAGGATGTATGCACTTCAACTCATGATAGCCCCTTGGGAGCGGGTCTTGGAAATCACACAACAACTCAATTATTTTTGCAACCTTAGACTCGACCAAAGATCTCCAATTATCGCCTCCTTAGGTGCATCCTCCGTGCAAATATTCACCTTTGGTCTTCGCGTAGGGACATGGTATACACGCGCCTCCTCATCCGCAGAGTCCACTTTGCGCGTACCCTTAATATGTTTAATATCCGGGTCTTCAACTTCCTCATCATCTTCCCCTTTTCCTTTTTCTCTCCACGCGCACCCTAAATTTGGACCTCGTGTATATCCTTGCACGCCTCAAGTCTCACTTCTCCCAATGATTGAAACACAAGTTCCTATGCATTTTTGCTAGTCTCCCAATGTGATGCGCTGCATGATCTGCAAGGCCTCGTGCACTTTGGTGGTTTATTAGAAAAATAATCAAAAGAGTGAACAATTCTTTTTGTCATGTCGCGCCAACTTTGCGGTCTCATGCTTTAACTTGACATGCACATACCATGCCGGTGCGCATCTGGGCAAAGTGGAGTAGAACTTGTGTACCCAAAGTGATGGCGGTAATGCCTTTGGCCCTTGTGCCCAATGTCTCTCACAATTGTGAATATGCACCAAAGTAGGGGTCTTACCATCATAGTCATGTATAAGAGAGGGAACATTGCTCGAGTAAACCTTGTTAAAAAGGCTACCCCGACCTTGCGCCAAACCCAAAAGATTGTCTTTGTGTGTCACCCACCAAAGTGCGCCACTGTCCCGCATAAAGTGTAGACCAATGTTTTAAAAATCGGAAACGGACTCGAATCGGGCCGAGGTCCGATTTGGAATCAACAGGAACCGGACTGGTTCAAACTTAATGAACCGGTTTACTAAAAATACATAAAATTTTAGATTTTTAATGAAAATAATATATTTGAAAGGTTAAAAACCATGATTCCAACAATTACACACAAAATATGCAAAGTTTGCTCTTATGTATATGTAAGAAAGGTGTTTATAGCAAAATGGCATGAACTCTAAGTCCAATACACAATACATATATCATAGATGAGATTCGAAACAAAATACATAAACAATGAGGCTCTAAATGGCCTCCATAGTTTGAGACTCCAAAAAAACATGTTATGATCATTGATACATTACAAATACTACAAGTTACAAAACTCTAGAATAAAGTAGATGACATCAATGATCAATCATCAAACTCTGCACCGCTGCTGGAAATGGGATCCTCAAGGTCATCCTCATCAATATCATCACCGGCCTCTGGCTCTGACTTGGACTCATCCAAATCCTTAGGTACATCTGCAACAACTATATTGGCACGAGGGGGGAGTAGCACGAGTGCAACTAGTGCCTGTTGTGTCTTGTGACGATGACGGCGGTGCTGCTAATGGCTCATCAAATTCTTGATCCAAACCCATCCACCCCAAGTCATCGGGATCAAACTCTGTTGGCTGACTCTCCTCTACCCATTTTGAGGTTGGATCTATATCATCCAAGACAATGGGATTAGTATCAGGTCTTCGGTTCAACAACTGGTTGCGCCTTAACCGAAGGTTGTATTGCACAAAGACAAGATCATTCAACCGTTGTTCCAAACGGTTTCTCTTCTTCGTGTGAATCCGCTCAAAGACGGACCAATTGCGCTCGCACCTAGAAGCACTACAAGTTTGGCTCAGGATCCTAATTGCAAACTTTTGCAATTGAGAACACGACTACAAATGAATCCCACCAATGTGCTGCGATAAAAATGTAAATGTTTAAAATTAGTAAACAATGACGATAAAACGTTAAAAACACGGTTAAAAATTAAAAGTAAAACAAAAACTTATAACTTAAAAGTTAGTGTAATTCAACAAATTAGATAAAGATTGCCTTATGCTAAAAATTCATGATTATTCATTAAAATTTATAATCAAATGAACTTCAAAAACTTAGAATTTCTTACCTGGTTGGTCCACATCCCTGCGCAATCTTTGCAATGTTTTTCCCAAAGGTACTGTGGCTCTCTTGACAAGACGCCGATCCGACGGTGAACCTCAAGTTGTTGCATCTCATCAGGGACCATGCACTCTAGGCACTCGTACAAACCATCTTTTACTTCTCCTGTTTGATCTTCTCCAAGTTGAGCTCTGTAATGATATTTTGGGTTCAAGAAATACCCAGTTGCATGTATAGGTCGATGGAGTTGATTGTTCCATCTATTATCTATGATCTTCCATACATGCCCATACTTAGTTACCCTATCTTTGTATGCTGCCCTTATCTACTCCTTTGCCTGATCCATAGCCTCATAAATATAGCCCATGGCTAATTTTTCCCCATCCACCAACCGCAACACCTTAACAAGAGGCTCGACAACTTTCACAATCTCTGCTGTTTTTTTCCAAAATAAATTATCAAAAAGTTTCTTCTTTGTGTCTTTCCCATCTTGTTTCGGCTCCACTTTGATGCATTCCATTCATCACTTGAAAACATCCTTTTCAAGTTTTGTTGTTGGGAAATAAGAGATTGCAACGTGAGGAAGTTTGTTGCAAATCTCGTGATGGCTGGCCTAACAAGTTCTTTGCCCTCAGTGTTCTTCCTCATTAGGTTCAATACCCATGAGTGATTGTAGATGTATTTGGTGATGTTTTTGCCATGCTCTACAATGTTCTTGATCCAATCTTTTTCCCTATATCCTCAAGCATGAGGTCTATGCAATGTGCAACACATGGAGTCCAAAATATTGTTTTGTGTTTAGCCTCTAACATCTTACCAAAGCAAGAACATAGTTAGAGGCATTATCTGTTATGATTTGTACAACATTTTCCACCCCCACCTCTAAAACAATCTCATCCAAAAGCTCAAACAATAAATTTGCATCTTTCACCCTATCAGATGCATCTACTAATTTCAAAAACATTGTACCTTGTGGACAAGAGGCAAGAAAATTTATTATTGTGCGGTTCTTGCCATCACTCCACCCATCTGACATGATAGTGCATCCTGTTTTGGCTCATGAAGCTTTGCAACCTTTCAAATATTCATTTATGGATGCAACTTCTTTCTTCAAAAGTGATCCTCTCATGTCATGCATACTAGGGCCTTTGAAGCCCTTACCATCAGCATCAATGGAATCAAACATCGTCGGTGATAAGGTGAGCGGGCAACATTGAAAGGGATATTTGCATCATACCACTGCCAAAGAATGTACTCAAAAACTGCTTCTTTGTATTGCTTCTTCCAATGGTTATCCAAGGTGGGCTGATTTTCTGTTGGCATGGAGGCACTAGCAGGTGTGGAAGATGGAAAAAAGCTTTGAATGGTCTTTCTTTTTTTGAGGCCGGTTTTCTTGACTATGAGTGGATGGGGGAGGCATATACCGAAAGGGGTCTCTAACAGTCATAGAAGGGTCAGAGCAAGATCCTTCAACACTCAAGGCATGTTCCCTCCCTATTTCAACTTCCATCTCTTTTTGCCTAGCCTTCTCTTCTCTATGTTTTTCAAGCATGTTTTTCATTTCCAACCTAATGGCATCAATATCAGGTGCATCACATGGGGTAACTTGGCCTCTTTGACCAGCCAAGTGTTGTTTCAACCTATGAATCCCCCCCTTGATGTGTTTCTTACAATATTTACAAAAAACTTGATCATCAATTACGTCTGCATGGTTCCATGTAGGGTCTTTTGTTTTGGGGGCCATTGCAAATGCAAACAAATCTGAAAATGCAAATAAAAACAAAATAAATTTCGTATTTCTTATTTAATAAAATTTACAAATAAGGGGCAAGTTTAAAATGTAACATACCTTTCAATGTGCACACAAATGAGGTGAAGAAATGCTCCAAGCTTGTATATGGCACCACAAAGAGCCCACACTCCAAATGTAGATGTAAATGCCACCACAAAGAGCCCACACTTGATGCCAAACAATGCCCAAACTCACTCCAAATGAACACTATTCAATGCTGCCCCAATCCTCCAAATCCTTGCAAATAAGAGAGGTGCTCACAAATGGATGCCAATATCACCACAAAGAGCCCACAAACAATGCCAAACAAACTCCAAGCCTCCAACTTCCAAGCTCACTACAAAAATAAACTCTTCAATCTTATGCTCACAAATGCTCAATGAAAGAAGTGTGAAGTGAATAGAGGGGGTGTATTTATAACACCAAATTAGGGTTTAGAGAATAAAAATACAAAAAAATAATTAAAAAACTGTATTTTTAAAGTCACCGCCGTATAAGGCAAAACAGCTTGGATCGATTGGTTTAGGGCCAACCCGGACCGGTTTGACGGTTTTAGCCCAAACAGTCAAACCGATTTGGTTTCTTCAAAGTGGTTCATGCAAAAAAAGGTTAAACTGGTCAAACCGGCCGGTTTCGGTTTGACCGATTTTTAAAACATTGGTGTAGACCATTATGTTCCGTCTATCTCCCTCATTTCGCCATTGGTTGTCCATCGCGCGCAAGAAAGAGTCAAGTTTCTCTTCCCTAGTATATTTCGGCAAGTGATCTTGCCCATGCGCTGATTGTGTGTGACTTAATCATCCCTGGTAACTCTCCCCTTGACCTCACGCCCTACCATTTCATATGTGCCATGGGCCCAATTATTCTAAGCAATGTTGGTAGTATCATTGATAGATTGCACATCTTCTGAATGAAGTTCCCCTTCTTTTGATGGCTCCATGTTTTCAGGGTCGAGCATTGTATGTGCATAGATTCTATTAAGCTCTTCTTCATTGAGAGGCTCAGTATAGGGCGCGATCTTTGTATCATCTAATGGGATGACAACGCGCTCATCCTTGTTCTCAAAAGCGATATATCTTTTATTGAAACGTAGGAGTGCATTATTCGCATAAAGCACCATGGACGACCTAAAACGCTTCGGGAAGTTATCGCCTCTGCAAGTTCTAATACCTCAAAATCACCTGTGAATTTTGTTCCTTGAATAGTGATAGAGGTATCCTTGAGTACTCCAATGGGAATGGCCCTTGTCTTATTGCCATGTACAACACATTGGAGGATGGCTGCAATTGTGGCCTTCCCATCCGGTTCCGTGCATCTAATGTTAGGGCATTAACTTCGTGCACTTCAGATCAATCAAAATGTTACTCACCAACCAACCATCTATCACTGCATCAAGTGTGATCTTTTTATCATATTCATGGTCTGTGGTGGTAAATTTGCATGAAGGATCCGACGCTCTCGTTCAATCCCGCCACGCGGTATCTTCTCGTGCAACCACTCTTCTGAAAAGGAATGATGTTTTCTGCCACAACATCTTGCATACTTCCGTCAAATCATCTACATCTTTATGTGGAAGCTCAGTTCCCCTCGTGCATTCTCTCTCACGCGCTTGCTCCTTTAGATCTTTGGATCTCCCCTTCGATTCTTTGACAACACCCATAGTTTCTTGATACACCTCTTTCGATGAGCTGCGTCTGGATACTTAACCCGTACGCCCTCTTCACACACTGATAAAGGGGTTTGCCATGATAGGCTCACGCGTGCGCACGTTGCTTCGTGTGCGTAGTAACTAATACAGGTTGAAGCTTCAGATCAGCCTTCTTCGTAGGCGCCCACTATTTAGGCTTCACGCGGTTCACTTTAATCATCCTTGCGCCTTTGTCCTTTTGTTCTTACACATATGTTCATAGAGGTCTGGACAATCCTCAACCTTGTGAGCCTTTCCACAATACACGCATACTTGGTTTTTAGGACACTCACGTTGATAATGATTAGGTGATCTGCATGTATAACATGTCCCATGTGCGAACCTTCCTCTACCACCTCGACCTGCCGCTTCGTAGCCACTCTGAAGCTTCCATTTTCACTGTTGTGCCTTTCGTGTCCCGCCCTTCTTGCTCACATGTTTCGTGAATGTGATCAATCAAGCGACAATAAGCGTGTGTCGTGGGTGTGCGCATCACAAATCTTGAAGTACATGGAGACAATCTTCGCATCACTTGTATTGTAATAGTGGACAATTCCTAACATCATGATTCTTGTGGCAAATCTCACAAGATGTCAACAATGCGCGCACACTCTTGTGTAGGCAGCTATCCTTCGCATGGTCTTTAACCTCGCATTCCATGCACCATAGTTTCTTTGCGCGTCTCATGGGCTGAATTGGTGACAATTTCGCCGGTTGTGTAGTCATCACCGCTTATCTCGCACCTCAAGAAAAGGGCTCACTCCTGTATCAACACTTTTGGCTGCTGCTTTGCGTAGATCTGTTTCTAAAGCCTCGCGCGGATCAGTAAATGTTTTATGCGATAAGGTTCTCTTGAAAGGTGTTAACGAGGCCTCCAACAAACCCCACGAGCATCTTTGGCTCGATGGATATCATAAGAGAGCTTGGATAGCAACGTCTTTAATAGCGCATCATACTCCCTTATGTTTCTCGACATACCCCGCTTGATGTCCTTGAGCGCTTATACTTTGTTGCTCAAACTCTGGTATATGGAACTCAACTAAAAAGGCAATGTGCAATGCATCATAATCCGCCACAGTATGACGTGGATCATATTTCCTATACTAGCTATGTGTGCGTCCTTGAAGTGTGGTGGCAAATTGACTTGCCTTCTTATCAGAAGTTGTTATTCCCTTAGCTCTCCATAATAACTCACACTTATGCACATGTTTAGTTGCATCTTCTACACCTCTATATTTTGGTAAGTGAAGTGACATCTCAAAGAAGAATTGAGGTGTTTCTTCTTGGTAGTTCTTTGAGGTGGTTGTTGTGGCTGCTATGACCCTTGTCTGGAATGGGACTAGATCTTGAACCTAAACCTCCACTAGGGTTTCCTCCACGTGGTGGTTGACTCGAACCTCCTGTACCTCCAATCGCGACTTGTGGTCCGTAGACGAGCTTCCTTACATCTTAGTGGTTGTCCGCTAAACTGGACACCAACCGTCTCGTGCTATAACTACACCTATGGGATTACTTCCAATGGGTTGCGTGCGATGCTTTGTCTGTCGTCAATGTGCCTATGAAATTGCCCCCAAAATACTCGTTCCAAACATTGGCGCTTGCTGCCTTTGCCATGTGTGCGTCCTTAATTTGTTGCGCCTCCTGAGAGGAAACTAAAATATGTCTACATGTATCTCCTACCCAACGTGGAGATCCTCTATTGCCTTCTTGCTCACTATCACTATGATGTTCTTCTATAATAACCTCTAGATTCTCGAACACCTGCGAGGCAAGGGCTAGGTGACTAGGTGGGTCGATGCGCGCCCACGGTTCTCATTCTCTCCTCGAGACACGGTCTCATCGGATGCGAGATAGTTCCTCTCTCTGCGCTTTCCCAATGTCGAGAGGACATGATCTTGTGGTCCTCGCCTTCGCGAGGGTCTCATCACTTTCGCTAGTCATCATTCTTCTCGATCTAAGCGGCTCATCAATTGCCTTCATTGCGCATCATTATACTCGAGTCTTCTTTCCTCTCTTTGTCTTTCTTCTACTAGGGCCGCCGCCATCCTTCCCAAATTTGTCTCCGCCCTGCGCGCAGTGGGGTTTTAGCCTGCCATAGGTAAGTTCTCCATTCCCAATTCAATCATCAAGATCTTGATAGCTAAAGGTGTCTTGTGCGAGATAAGATCCTCTTGGCTTGCGTAAAAACTAGAACTCTACTTCCTCTGGGTATGAGTACGTTGAGATCACATACTCCAAGGTATAATTGCACAACACACCTTCCCACCAACAATCTACAGCTCTAGTCCATAACTCGTCCAAATCAAAGAGTGCTTGGTAGTCTTCCCGTCTCCACACTTGCTTTCTACCAATCCGAACACCTCTGCTTTTGCGCTTACGCTGCCAACCACTTGTATAATTCTACTGAGAAGAAGCTGAAGAAGGTCTCATGCAAGCAATCATAAAGGTTGTCTTCCACCCACTTGCGCTCATTAAAGTCAGGTCTAGTGCTATACCTTTGAACAAATGCGTCCTGGCCGTCATATATTCAGTTCTCAATATTCTCCAAAGGCAGTCGGAATGCCATGTGCATGCAACATCTTGGTGAGCAGATTGAAAAGAGGTCCCGACAACGGAACCAAAATATAGTCTTTTATTTCCCAATACAACTATGCGCGCTAGCACTTCATCCAAACAAGCCTGGAAGCTCACCCAAAGCGCGCACAGCCACCAGGTCCCTCCTTTGTTGTGCCTAGCAAGATGTTAGCATGCATTATCATACTCATAACAACCATTCACTCAAGAAGATAAACTAGGTAAATTCAACAACACATATAATAAGGAAATTACTCATAGATAATGAATATTAAGATTTGAATACCCATCAAGTCATGTTCAGACACAATAACTTTAACAATCCATAAACAATTATCCATTATAATTACCATTCATTACATAGCATAGAAGCTGATTACATTAACATCCATATTACCATGCCCTGGACTATGCGCATACAAAACTACCACCACCGGTGTGCCCAAGTAGCACTCACACATACTCCCTATATCTCGAACTAACATGTATCACAATATAGAAGATAAACATAATGAGGATGTGAAAGAGTAACATGTAGTAAATGAAACAATAGCACTTGATAGTATAGAAGATGCCCTTAGATTAGCAAGGCCCTTTGGGAAAAGGACTAGGCCATCACTTATCATCTTATATTGTCCTATGTATCTGCATCATGCTTAAATACCTCATAAATCCATGTGTAAAGAGTATATAGAATACACTATCTATCAAACCATGTGACAAACAATATATGTAAATTAACTCACAAATCAAGTCATTTTGGGGTTTTGATTTTCGATTTTGATAATATTTGAGTGTTTTTGTGCTTATTAGATTATTTGATTTTTATTTTTTTTTATCTTGTGTGCATTTGCTTGAAAGTGAATGATTAATCCAGTCGATCCTCATTGGGTTTAAGCGAAATTGGTCTAGGGTCAACCGAGTGATAAAGGCTATGAAGGCAAGGGATATTAAGATGACCAGCTTGTCGAAGGTGAAAGAGATCTGTATTATATTCGTCATCAATTATAGGGGTGCCATGTGGTGTTAAGATATTTATCAATGCGTCAAGTTTCTTGCTTGTACAAAATAAGAGTCACATAAAACGGAGATAAGTTTTCCATTGTGAGGGAATAAAAGATAGTGCTTATCAATATTGAGAACTGCCCCATGTGTTGTAACCATTGTGTGCCTGAACAAAGCTTGTTTGGCTGCCCATGTTTCTTCACCCATAGCATTGTTTTTAGCATGCGCATGCCGCAAAGCAACAAAGATATCAATAGAATCATGATATTGAAGAAGTTGAGGATCACATGTAAGATCGGACAAAGTATAACCAAGCACCTGAAATGTATCAATGATACACATGTTGTGTGGCTCATTCTTATCAATTGGGACATTCCCAATACCTACCCTTGATAGAAATTTTAATTGTAGGAATGTGACGACACATGATAGGTGTGCACATTCTACAAAGCGGGATATGGTCATTAAACCGGTAGTTGAAGCGTTTTTGAATTGTCCTTACTGATCTGAATCTTGCCTTTATCCACAAGGCTTTGAATGTGGGATATTAATGCTTGGCAATGATTAGTGTGATGACCATTGATGCGATGATAGTCACAAAAGGGTTTGCTAGGTCCCCTGAATAATTTCTTGATTGTGCGGTGACTTGTAGCAGGTAGCACTAAGAAGCCATGATCAATTAATATAGGTAAGAGCTTAAACGATGTATCATGGTTTCTAGTAATAGTAACAAAGTTGGAAGCGGGCATAGAATTGAAGACGTTATCAAAATGTTGCCTAATGCACAAGCTTGCATAATATTGTGTGCTTCTTGCACTTTAGGTATGATAGATCTACCACACATCGGACTCAAAAGGGTGTAGAAGGAGATGTAAGATGAATGAGATTACAAGTATTTGAAGAGGGAACTACTTTTTCAAGAAGAGAGGACTCTTTAGGAGTATTTTTAGTATCCGGCATAGAAGAATTAATACGATAGTGCGAGGCTAGGAAATGTAAATAGAGTATGAAACATAGACTCGTCCTCATCCATAGGATTAAAATTGAGCTTGCATGACGTTCATTATATAGTTCTATAGTATCATCATCACTATCATAGTAATCAATAACCAAGCCATCTTGTTGTTCTTTATTAACTAGTAAAGGTAACTTTGGTATAACTTCCTGGTCAAGTGGTGGTGGTGTACGAGATTGCACTAACTTAAATTGATCAACTTGGACCTCAACCTCGGGGGAGACATGGTGGAATCGATGTAGGCTCGGGGTGGTGGCTTGAGGCTCAAAGTATCATGACTTTGCTTGACTCACCAACCACATATATTTGTAACTTATCCATAGGAATAGGCTGTGCTGGAGGAGTGATAATGGCTTGTTGGATGCAAAATTGTCAATTTTACAATATTTGAAAGGTTCCTCATTTGCAGTAATAATGTATTCATAACCATCATTTATAAATTTGACACATTGATGAAAATTAGATGGTATAATTTCCATGGCATGAATCAAGGCCGCCCCAAAAGGAGATTATAATGAAGAGCATTGACCATAATGTGAAATGTGGTTGGGACCTTTATAGGGCCAAATAAGTCATCCAAAATGATTTTTCCCATTGTAGATTGTGAGATATTATTAAAGCCCTTAACAATAGTAGTTTTGTCAATAACACTAATGGAGATACCCATTTGTTGGAATAAGGAGCTAGGGAAAATATTTAATGTGGATCCGTTATCAATTAACACCCTCTTTATTAGAAACTTGTGAATTTGTATAAGTAACAAGTAGGGGTGAACATTGATCTCTTATATGCTTAGGAGGCAACTTTGTAGGACTGAAAGTAATATACTCATCCGTGCTTTTAAACGTGTTCATGATAGAAGCAAAGGAAGAAGGTTGATTATTAGTAGAGAGAGTAATAGACATAATCCCTCATATCGATTGTCCTTGTAAGTTGGCGGCCTCTTAAGCAATTCTAGAATAAATATCGTAGTAAGTGTGTTATTCAATTGATCTAGTATATCATAGCCTTTTGATGGAGCCAATAGGTCTAGAAGTAGAAGCAAAAGGTGGGGGAAGGAGAGGTCGATTGCCCCGACGGATGGCCTTCCTTGGCGTGTATGTGGACACCCAGATTTGGTAATTAATCACTTGATAAATTCAATATTGGCTTAATCCTTAAATCCTGACTTGTGCACCTATTCCAAGCCTAATTGCCTATCCTTATCCCTATCGCAAAACTTGCTTTCATTGCCGCTCGATCACTCCTAGAAATGATTACATCAATCCACAACAATCTATCACTCCCAATTTTCAGGCCCAAAACTTTACAACATTTCATTCCCTTCTTGTATGAAACCATTAAACATGGACAAAATAGTCGAGATGGTTTGGTCCAAAATTGGCGGTTTCTTCCCAAGCCACCCAATGATCATTTTTTCAATTTGATATCTTTCATGGGTTGGTACTTTCCTCATGGGTCGGCCTTAATGCAAAATTACACGTACGAAACCCTACATAACAAATTCAAATACACTCATCTACACACTGGCCTCCACTGGCCATTACGAAACACTCTCAAGTATAAACCACTCAAAAGACACTCAAAGATCTTTTAAATTTCTCTAAAACGACAAAGAACATTATGAGCAACCCCTACAAAGGTTTGAGGCACTCCAAACAAGGTTTATGAGTCAAGCTTCCCAAACCAAAGACCACCAAAGACAAGTCAAGCACAAGCACACCAAGCCATTACAAAGCTTTATGAAGTGAACAAGTTATCAAAGATAGTTGTATCCATATAGATATCACATCTCTAGGTGGAGAATTATGTGCGGTTTGAGGCCTTTCGAAGTAATGTCAACGTAGGCGGTGTACGGATTGCATTTCACCCCAACTATTAACCTTTTTGCAGGGGTTTTTATCCATGGTTAGTGTTTGAAGTTTTTTTGGGATACATAGAGGGTTTTACACATTTGTGAGACCTAGGGTTTCATAGGAAGGCATATTCCAGTTGCTCACATAGGCACATAAAGTTATAGAATGCCGACGTCTCTTGGTATGGGAATTTCAAACAAGTATGAAACCGCCAAATGGTTCCGTACTTAAGCAACGATTTTGTGCTTGCTCACTTTGCACTCCCATAATTGGAAGCGAAGTATCGTAGAGCCTTATTAGTCATTTCATCCTTCTATCATAGCTAGATCAACTCCTTGAACAACAAAATAGCTAAGCACATCTATCTTCTTGTGTCTTCTTCTATTTAGCATGTATTTTTATTGATCTATCTTGCAAATGGCTATATATGCATATTTTGTTTCTGCGTACTTAATTTATAAATTGAATATAAATCCCGAATCTAACGCTAATTTGAATTGAATTTAAGTAAAAGGAATTAATCCCCTTTGCTCACATCTTAAATTCATTTTCGGTTAAATCGAGTGTATTAACAACATGGACCTTGGGTCCAAATATAACTTGTTTAGGACGAATAAGAGGTAGAGCAAAAGGTTGCATACAAGCTCTTTAGTGTTGAGTGGTAACATGAATGGCCTCAAATTGTACATCAATATAGGTCGGGGACGATTGATGTTGAGTATAAAGACATGTAGTATCAAAAGATGGGTCCCTTTTCTCACGTTGAAGCCCGAGAATTGGCATGGACCTGGTTAAAGGGATGATAGCCCAAACTAGATGGAGGGAGAGGACCGTTAGGCTTTAAGTGAATATCATAAAAGATTTGTTGGTGAGCCATGAAAGCACAAATGAGGACAAAACCTAGAGCTAGTGAAAGGAATCATGCACCAAGCAAGAGATCAGAACCTTGGGTAGTTAGGGTTCCCATACAAAAGAGCCTAATGAGGGTAGAAAACCTAACCCAAACTATGTTGATGATTCTAACAAGTAGGTTGATCAATGATTTAACCTAAAAATATTTAAGTGTAGGAAAGGCATTAATTCTTTCTACTTAATTCAATTTTAAATTAGGGTTAGAATTAAGAGATATATTGATTAATTAATTCATTATTAACACGTAGATTAGGATATACCTATATAGCAATGTGCAAGATAGATCAATCGAAACAAGTGCTAAACGAAATAAGACACAAGAAGCTAGATGTACTTTAGCTATTTCACTAGTTTGGAAACCGATATGGGAGTGACAAAATGATGAATTGGTTGAAAGTTTCTGTAGATGCTTCGTTTTCGGTATTGAAATGCACACTCGAGTTAGATGAAACCGTTACTCAGGTACATAACCGTTTGGTGGTTTTGTATGGGAAAGTCTTGATGTTACAGTAACTTTCGTGTTTGTGAGAGCGATTGGAATATGCTTCTCTGTGAAATCTTAGGTCTAAAAAATGTGCAAAATCCTCAGTAATAACCCAAAATGATCTCAAACCCTAACCATGGGTAAAACCCTTGCAAAAATGTTAGTGTTTGGGTTGAAGTGCAATTTGCACATTGCTATGTTGGCACTACTCGAAGAGGCCTCAAACCACATTTAGTTCTCCACCTAGATATGCGATATCTATATGGATGCACCTATCTTTGGCAACTTGTTCATTTAATCCTTTGTAGTGACTTGCTTACTTATGTTGGACTTGGCTTTGGTGGTCTTTGGCTTGGGAAGCTTGACTCTAGAACTTGGTTTGGAGTGCTTCAGACTTGTGTAGGGGTTGCTCCTAATGTGTGTTGCTGCTTTAGGGAAATTTAGGAGAGCTTTGAGTGCCTTTTGAGTGACTTGAACTTGAGAGTGCCAGGTAATAGTTAGGTGGAGACCAAGTAAGTAAATGTGTGCATTTGACTCACTTAAATCAGGTTTCTTAGGTGTAATTTCGCATTAAGGCTGACCCATGAGGAAAGTACCGACCTATAAAATATATCAAATTGAGAAAATCACCATTGGATGGCTAGGGACGAAACCGTTAGTTTTGGACCAAACCATTTGTTGGTTTGGGCTTTGCTTGGCATTTTCGTTCGGGCAAGAAGTGTTGTAAAGTTTTGGGCACAACAACTGGAAGTAATGTAATATTGTCGATCGATACAAGTATTTTTGTGAGTGATTGAGTAGTGCAATGAGGAGAGCAAATCTTGCAATAGGGTTAAGGATAGGCTAGGGTATAACAATTGAGCTCGGAATGCGCGCACATGTCATAATTTAGGGATTAAGCCAATATTGATATTATCAAGTGATTAATTGCCAAATTTAGGTGCCTACAACTCCATGCTTGTCTATCCAAAAGGAAATGCTTGGGGATGTTCGGCTTTCACGCACATTGTTGTCACCTCCTTTTCTTTGTGGAAATTGTGTGATATTAGATCATCCACTCATTATTTTGTTTATATTGAGAATAGTAGGGGTTCATAATACTCATTCTTTGATGCCGCACTTGATTCTCATTCTTGAATATCTTGTTCAGCTCAGAGTATGAAATTGCTGAATGTTGTATGACTCAATTGCATAGTCTCTAAACTTAAGTATGTTCCCTTTGCTTCCTCATTCTTATTGCATTGTCTTCACGGAGAGTTGTACATGTTTCTGTGTGTTCACATGAATGCCAATTATATGTAGTGATTAGATTTCACTGTTATTTCATGCTTTTTATTAGAATCTCATATACTATCATATTTTTTTTTTGGCAAACCTTGAATATGATTCCCGCCATAGTATGTCATTTTACAATGTTTACCTGTGGGAATCTCAAAGAATTAAAGATGCATGTTCTGACTTTGAGACTCAATGTGGTATGAGAATAGAAAAAGTTTACTTCTTTGAGATTTCCACAGTTAGACATTGTAGATATTGTATCTGGAATAAACTTTGTTTTTTCCCTTTATGAGTTTTATAAAAGGAAAAAAGACAGTTTATTCCAGGTACGGTATCTACAATAACCTTTCAACTTCTACCATTTAAACCTTCATAAACTATGTACACATTTTATGGTGTATGACATTACAGTATTTATGTATAAACATTACTCACTCAAACATTAATTCCTAACTTGTAGGTCATAAGTCCTAAATACAAACTCAATTCAATATTCTGTCACTCAGTATCTATGTAACAAAGTACAATATGCACATAAACATTCTAACAAGGCACCTGTTGTATATGGGCAGTAGGTAAGCATATGCTATTGAAGAATTACATGATGGTTCTTAATGCGTTATGAATTATGGTATGGTACATAATGCTTAATGAATAATGATACACAATTTAATAGTTTTCTCCCTTAGTGAAGGTATGGTTTTGTGTTATGATCTTCTATATATCTTTCTATGTTTAGTGCATGATATTTAAAAGCATGTTCAAAATTTATTTGTTTTCTTTTAATATTGTATTTTGATTGGGTATCAAATTATACAATTTGGCATGACATGATTGATGGTGCGATAAAGATGATGCTTATTATTGTGTACGTTTGAAAAATAGCTGGGTTCTTCTAAATCGTTGTTGTAAAGTCTATTTTCTTCCTTGACCGCAACAACTTGAGCCAATTTCATCAGATCTAAGAAGTTCTAGGTTTAATACCTTGACTCAGAGTAGGCTGCAAGATATGGAGATCTTGATGATGTGAAATATTTGACATCACAAGGGGTTCTTCTTAGCTCGCGGGACTCTCAAGGTCGTACAGGTACTGTATTTTCCTTATGTCTTTTGTCAAAATAGAGAATTCAAACTTTCAGACAGGCAATAATTCTTGCTGCACTCTTGTTAATTTAAATGAGCTGATCTTAAAGTAAATAGACAAGATTAATCACATTAAGTATGTTATGATATGGGTGCACGTAGGTAGTGGTAAGGTGGGAGAGGGATTATTCAAACTGAAAGTTTGTAAGGTACTTACAAGTATAAACTTTACATGCACGGAAATATCCGACAGTGAACATCAAGCTCAAAGTCTTCTCGCAGGACAGTATTTGGAAACCAATATGGAACAACTGAAAAATTTCTTCCACTGAACTAAATTGATCCTTCAATCCAGAATTAACTTTGACAAAAGACTTGAGTCATTTGGTTCACAAACGCTTCATAATTCTTAGTAGTTTGGACTCCTAACTCTCCTACCACATCTTTGGCAAACCCTTACCTCCTCACCATGTCCAGTGACTGACAACAATCTTATTGTTTCTACAATGCACAATGAACTCTGCATAGCCATAGTAATAAGGTCCTCTGATACCATGCTACGGCAAGGAGATGTACAACTAAAATAAGATACACTTCATAAGATCAAGCCGGAGGAATTTTTGTTTCCAGAATGCTACAAATTGCACATATACACATCAAGATGCAATGATTAAATTTAATTTTAGCCTTCTATATCCGGCATAGGCCAACTAACTGTCCAAAACATTAGCTGCGTTACAATTACAAATGCCAAAAATATCTGATATGACAAAGGTGTCACCATTATCACAAATTATATGTGCAAATTGAATGTTATTTTCTAGCAATCTTGAAAATTGCTAAGTGGATCATTGCAAGTCACAACAGAATTTCCACACTATTTGGCAGTATTGAGAACATGTGGTCATAAGTTGAGATTGTATGGGCACCTTTAATTTAAAAACACATTAGGAATTAAAAGGGTTGTAGTCTAATAGGTGCAGATAATGGTAAAGTGCATTTGTCATGCCATACACCAAGGTATAAATCCCAGGAGATACCAAAAATGAATGAGGCTGTGTTCGAGTCCAAGGCAAACTCGGAGGAATGGATACCCGTAGGCCTTGGTATTAAGCTGAAGATTGCTGATTATTCATGCACCTAATACCGATGGGTGAAAAATGTTTGGGAAGAATCTATATGTTTATCCTTCAATCAAAAACCAGAAAACAAGAAGATTTGGTATCTGCTTTCATGGAAGGGAACCCATTCCTAGGCCATTAAGGTTAATGCATTTATTTTCTAGGTTGAAACTTCTTGATAAACTCATGTTCTATATGTGGTATTTGTTTGGTGTCTTCCCACTTGTGCTCCATTGCTCCCCTTGACCCTTATCATGTTTTTGGCCTTTATTTAAGAAATTTCATATCGTTCCAAATTATAGAGAATCGAATTTCACTTTCAACAATATCCAGTGTTGAGCATGCACCTGGGCATGTTCGGTAGGTTTTCTTTGTAAAGATTAATTATTACTTAAAACTTATACTGCAAAAACAATATGCTAAATTTTTCCCCAAGTATCATTTTGAGAAGTAGGGCTTTGTGTTATAATTTGTCACCTTTGAAAAGAGGACATTTCTCATGTATCATATTGTGACCACAATTGCAATTTATTTGCCAGACCATTTTTTTCAAAGGAGAGAAATTCTCTTATCCTCCATAAATTTTTATAATGCCCTCTAGGAGACAATTAAATGAGGAGCCACTAACACTAACATCATAAACATTTGCAGAGACCATGCAACCTGGAATATTTTTCACTAGTATGATGGTGTAGCTCAAGCTAGAACACAAACCATGCCTACATCACCTGCCAAACCTAAAGCAATCAGAATGTAAGGTTTGACTCATGATGACAATCACAATCCATAAAAAATAGATGATTGGATCATGGGTATTGATGCTTGTTTGCTTACAAGAATATGCTTGATGATGAGAAAGTGAACTTTCCCAAATTGAAATTAGTGGGGGTAGTGAAAGCACTATTTTTTTATATTTGGTAAAAGGAGGGTTTTGGTAGGGTCCCTACCATGTTACAACAAGGATCTACAATCCAGATATATCCATAAAGACTTCATGAATCAAAACAAGACCAAACATCAGAAAATAGCTAGAGAGAGAACAAAAATCAGCACAAAGCTAGTAAAAAAATAGAGCAAAACCAGCTCAGAACTAGCAGAAAGGCAAACAAAGTGCCAAAACAGAGCTGGAGAAACCAAAAACCTGCCGGCCACCACATCAAAACCAAAGCTAATTCTGATAAGAGTAGACTATAATGAAGTAGAAGGACTTCCACTTGAAGGCTAGCAAATTACAATTATTGCTTCTAAGAGCACTTACCTCATTCCAGAGATGTCCTCTACCCTTTGTGGATACAGGGGCTAAGTTAATAGTCTGAATCTCGTTTTCTTCATTGACCATATCATTATTCCACAAGGCAGCAAAGTCACAAGCTCCCTTAGAATTTACACAAATAATCTCAGCATATCCCTAGACTCTGCTACCTAAAGTAATGGGAATATTTACATCCATTATATCCTCATGAAGGACCAAGATGATAAGATTATGATTTTGAATAATGTCTTTTAGCATTCTTTTCTTGATTGTACTGCTGAGGCCTCTAACATTCCAAGTAGTGATCTTCATTTAAACTCTTTTATGTTTCCTTGGCCCTTTATGGCCCAATGTTGATCGCCTCCTTGCTGCTATTTCTTTTTCTGTGATTATTTTTTCTCCTCTTTGTTTGATTTTTTCCCTCTAGTGGTGCAACCTCCTACATCTGTTGGAGTGCTTAGGAGTCTGGAGGATGAGGCTTCTTGATTCTTATTTTTTCCCTTAATAGGAGTCACCAGGATTTTGATTTCCTCATCTTTCTTTTGGGTTGATCCTCGTTGTGTTTCAAATTTTTTTCCGGAGTTACTTTTTTTCTCCTTTGGTCTCTCTCGAGTCTTCCTTCTCATGTTGAATTTATTCTTGCCTCTGTTCTATAACTTATTTTGTTTCATCTTGAGACATTTCTTCTGAATCTTTATCTTCCTTTTGAGTTTCATCTTCCTTCTGTTCTCCCCAATCATTGGTTTTCTCGTGTGTCATTTCATTTTCCTTCTCCTTTTCTTCCATTTCTATGTATGGAATTAGAAGTTCCTCTAGTTGAGTTTGTTCAAAAAACTCTCCTTCCTCCAAAAAAACTTGGTCCTGTTTTTCCATGTTCGCAAGAGGAGGATTTTCCTTTTCTTCATGCTGTTTTGTTCTGGATTAGTACTTCCTTGTCTGACATCTTTTCCTTGCTCCACTATCTCTGTTGATTTTTCTTGCCATTCCATTTTTCTTTTGGGCTCTCTTATATTTCCACTTTTGGGGCAATATTTCATGCCGTGACCAAATTTATTGCACTTCTTGCATCTTGGAATGGTAGTTTCATTTTCCAGTAATTGTCTCCATATACCTAGCTTAGAGTGAAGATTGATTATATCTGGTAAATCTCTTTCTAGGTCCACATTTACACATTCTTGCATAAGTTAGTCTTGTTCTTACCTTAGTAGCACTATCAAAAGCCACTAGAGAACCAAAAGATCTTACTATACCTGTTAAAACATCCTTGTTCGAGAATTCTAGTGGCAACCTGTAGTAGTCGATCCATAAGGGCATCACATTTATGTTTTCTTTGTCTAGATCAAAAGTTGGCGACGATCTCTTAAAAAATAAGCCCATGTTCCCCAGGAACCATGGTCCTTTAACTAGAGCACGGGTGTAGTCTTCCAGTGTATTGAACTAGATGAGAAAAAACCCTTTAGTCATAAGGGAAATCTCCATATTTCCTCTAGGTTTCCATTTCCTAAAATCCCATCTTATAATAACATCCACGTTAGGTCTTGGCCCATGAAACTTTCCAATTAGGGCCAGCTTATTTCTTTGCATAGCTTTCTCAATGACTGCATCTGGTATACTAAAGTGATGGCCGTTAACAAAGATACGGTGCTTGATCTTTGTCTTCCCAATTTCCTTTTCAGAGCTTGACTTTTGCATGGAAACCACACCTGCCCACGTGGCCTTGGGACCCTCATCACTTTGTTCCTTTGTAGTCTCACGTGATTCATGCCCGTATCCATCTCGGTCCCCTTCCTTGCCCGGGATGCATGATTCAAAATCATTCTCCCGCTCGTTCTACTATTTTTTTTTTTGATTGATAAAGCGGGTTGATGGGACTCGTTCCCAATAAAAACTGGGCCTAAATACCCCTGAAAGATTAACAAACATAGCAGGCCTATACCCCGAGAATATAATCCTACGAAACATTACTTCACCAAATATCCAAATAGAGGCCATTTCCCATCCTAGGTCGGGAAATAGTCCTCAATATTACCCATTCGACCTTTTTTATTTTTCCTATTCTTTACTTCTTGCCACTTACCGTTCACTGCTGAAATTGCTAGCGGGAGAACGCCAGGATTCGCTGAAACCATCCGATTATCTGACAAGGATTCCTGATCAAAATCCGATTTGGCGGAGAAAGCCCCCTTTTCGTTCCGCTAGCTACTATGATCCCCTGCGAATCTTGAACAATATCCATTTTTCCATATTCCACACTTTCCTCAGCCTTATTCTCAGTATTGGCATTGGAGGGCTCCTCCTTGAATGTCGCCACATCCACCAAATCCAGATCTAAAGATCCCCATCCTCTAGTCGAGGCCGAGCCATTCTTCTTAGCTGGTTTCTTATTCACAGGACATGATGCTTCAGTGATCAGGGTTTTTGCAATTTCTACATCGGAATGTTGTGTTTTCGTAATCTGAGGGTTGAGAATGCTAAAACTTTCCAAATTTTAAATTAATTCAATCCGGCAGCCCTTTACTCAAATCGACTTCCACACATATGAGTGAAGGAGCACAAACCCGCATGAGATCTGTCCATGTCTTCTTTTAAAAATCTGTTCAAAACATTACTGATATCTTCCAGTGCATACCAAAAGTGCAGAGGAAGATTGGGAAGTCTCACCCAAACCGGTGTTTTGGAAATTGAAAGAGTGTTCGGATCAAATTTTGGGAACCAAGGAGTCAAAAATAGACCAGCGTTACCCCAGAACCATGGCCCATCAGCTAGGCACCGCTGGTAATCCTCCGCTTCTCTAAAATGAACCACAAAAACCTTTAGAACAAAGGAAGATTTCACATTTATCTGTCCAGTTTTGAAATATCCACTGGTACAAATTTGTAGAGGAAGGCCATAGGCCATTGAAGTGGCCTATTATGGCATCCCGAGATAAATTTTGTAATATTCCTCCACTTATTGGCATTCAATAACCAACGATGGGATTTCTTCTGCGAGATCAACCAAATACCCCGATTTCTGGATTATTGCCATTGGATTTGCAAGGGCATCTTTGAATGAGACCCTCCCACTACCCTAAGCGCCTCCCCTTGTATTTCCTTTCTGCACCGAACCCTCCCAAGCAAGCCCAGCCATTGTCTTTAATTTTTATTGCTGGAGTTAAGGGTTAGGGCACAGGATTCGCCCATCCTTGGGAAGCTTTTGTGCCATCCAGATGCCCGCAACCCTACAAGAGCTCCACCACCAAGCTGCAGAGACTCCCCTTGAGCCCTTCACACCTTGCTGCTGGACCGGATCGCTGTTTCAGTCTTCTTTGTGTGTTGGCAAAGTTATTCGTCATCCAATTTTTTAATCTGGAAAACATTACTTTTTCCCGCTCAGTTCTACTATTCAGGATGCAGTGAAAGCACTATTTATGATAGATAAGAAAAACAAATTCTCGTTACTATCGACTAACATTTTTAGCTCATTGTTCTTCCATATGTGAACATGATCTGCTCATCAAATAACTCAACTTTGGTAAAATTATTCCGGGAGTGCAAGATTTCATCCTAGAATTCAATAATTTTATTATCAAGTTACATTTCACAAATGCATCCGGAGACTTATTAAGTTAATCCTCAAGTTCTCAAGTATGTTTTTTCCACGTTTGGATGATGACCTTAAATATTTACCATTTGGCGGTGCATTTTGTTCAGCATAAATTAGTATTTACAAAAGAGAAGTGCTATACAAGAAATTGCAGAGGGGCCTATGTGTAATGACCTTAAGCAAACATTTTAAAATAATTCTGGATTCACTAGAAACCCTAGGACAGGATTAATAAAAACTTATTTTTATTGCAAAACCCTTACAACAAAATTTACAAATGATGGAAATAATTTCTAAACCCTAGGAAAAATCTAGATTTGTTGCATATAATGATAACCATAACATAAACACTGAAATCAGATTTTTAATTTATTTTTCAACACTGAAAATTAGAAAATACAGTTGACCATATAGATGAGATTTTTACTGGATCTGATAGCAATCTTCAGCCACACTGAAACTAGAATGTAATCCTTTACAAGTTGAAATATTCCATAATTTACTATAGCGACACTGTAGCAAGTTGAAATGTCTTTAATCTTACCTAATTTATTGCAGCAACACTGTAGCAAGTTGAAATGACTTCAATCTTCCCTAATTTATTCAAGCGCACCCTAGATGGAACCACCACACAAAACCTGAGGGTTTTCATTCCCAAGTCTTTTCCACTGGAGGATTTTTGTCCTTTGATGCTCCACAGGAGGGTTTTCGTCCTTTGAGGCTAAAAGTTGAAGTGGAATGCTCAAACTCACAAAATAAGAATAGTTGATTGAAAAGTGATGCCAAAAGACCCCAAGCGCCCCACTTTTATAATTTTACTTTCATGCTTTTCAAGGAAAAGCAACCAAAAACATCATTTTATTTTATTTTTACTTTCCCTTTTCTCACCCTTTTCTTTTATTTCTAATAATAATAAAGTAATATTAAGTTGTCACTTTTTTAATAAAATAAAAAGTAAGTCACTTAGACAACTTAAAATATTAACTTTATTATTTTTTTCTTTATTTAAAAAAGGGACATGACAATCGACCTTTTCGAAAAATTGCTTGTCCACGACCAACGTTGGTTCGATTGTTACTTCTCCACTTCGATCCTTTTTGTTAATGCTAGGATCCTGTTGGCATATTATGCATTTTATTTGACAACCCCATCGAAACTTTTTCCCTTTTTGGTCAAACCGATCAAAATAGTCAAATTTTTCAAAATTGCCAAAATTGCTCATTTTCAAAGATCAACTTCTGGGAAGGGTTTCGGGAGCCTCAGAGTGTTTCAGAAGTCTTGGTTATATTCAACGGAAAGGTCTTGGAGTTTTCTCCGTGATGGTATGATTTAGAAAGCATTATGAGATCTCGCATGGTCTTGGGAAAGATTTTTTCCTAGCTGCTTTTTGGGAATAAGGAGTGTGCATGCTTCCTTGGAGACTCAACTTCAAGTAAAGGTTTCGAGAACCCCGTGTGGTGTTGGGAGCTCATATCCTAGGCATTGGAAAGCTTATGGAGCCTACTTCACATTAGAATGTATAAGAAAAAGTTTTGGGAGCATAACAAACGAAAACCTTTCCGACACTGGCGCAAGGTGGCCTTTTTTTACATGAATTTTGCACAAAAGGTTTTGGGCACCTCGAGCGAGTTGGGAGCCTAACAAAAGCTCAAGTGAAAGTATATTCAATGCTCTTCATGACCCACAAGTTGGTTTGGCTCGTGTTTGTTGAAAACTTTTCTTGCAACTCGGCTCACTGGCGCACCGCCCTAGGCAAAAAGGAAGGTACATGTAAAATTTGTTGAAGAACTTATTTTCAAGCTTCCTAAATGGGCTCATTGGATTCATTGGCCCGTTTCCATGCAATTTCATATATTATATGGCCAAAATTGACCAAGGATGGACTCGAGGCGAAGAAAGTACTTCGAGGTGCAAAATGAAGGTGCAAACCATGCTCCAACCTCCACTTTGGTGCACTTGCACACTTTTCATGTCCCTTTGCACCATTGACGGTGCGCCCTCACCTTATTGGTTGGAGTTTTACAAAGAGAAAACATAAGGATGGGCAAAAAGTGCATGTGATGGCTTAGTTTGACTTGATGGTGGGACCCACTTTTTCCCTCCAAGTGGAGATTTGAACCTCCATTGCACCAAGCACACTTATGAGGTGAAATTGCACCCCATAAGTGCGCTCTTACCTGATTGGTGGGGATTTTGCATGGTGGAAGACAAGGTAAGGTCAAAACACAAGAAAATAAAGCATGGGTGCAAGTGCATGTGCAAAGCCTATCTCCATCTCCACTCCAAGCACACTTTTTCACCCTCCTTGCACCCAAAGGAGAGGAAACATGGAAAAGCATGGAAGTGGAGATGGAGAGGATTTGCACCTAGGCGCACTTATGAGGTGCAATTGCACCCAAAAGTGCGCCTAGGTGCAAATCCCTCTCCATCTCCACTTCCATGCTTTTCCATGTTTCCCCACTTCCACCTTGCATCTCCACTTCCCATCTCCACCACTCAACTTGCAAATAAGTTGTTTTCCCTCCAACTCTCCATAAAGTGCATTCAAAAACTCCTTGGCATCCATTAAAACACATTTGAAGCTGGTTTTTCATCCTTGCATGCCTTTGAAACTCTTCATGTGCCCTAGGTAGCTCGGGATTGTTTTTCGCTCATATCTCATGATCCCGTGGGCGGAATCACTCCAAATTTTGACCATCTCTTCCTCTTGAAAACACCTTCATGATGATATAAGACTTTTCCATGAGATTCCCCCATCAAAAAGATATTCATGACTGTTTTTTCCAGCCATCATACCCCCAGTTTGCTCAAAAACACCATTTTTGCAAAGAAGATTGTGAAAAATCCCCACAAGAGAATCATTTCAAACTTGGAGCATCCATTCCTCTCCTCAATCCTGTCATTTTGAGCTATTGGACATGATCTAAGAAGAAGAATTGCTGCACTTGTGAACAAAACCATCATTCCTTGCTAAAAATACTTGCAAACCCCATGTGCTAAAATTTTTTTTCGCATTTTCTCTCAAACCCCACAAGAGAATCCCTTCAAAATTGGAGCATTGTTTCCCCTCACCTATACGGTTCTAATGAATCGAAAATCACTCAAATCGGATAAGAATTGCTCCCGGAATGACAAATTGAAAATTTGCCCTTTCCTCCATTAAAACTGATTTTCAAGCTTTTCCCATAACCAGAACTTGTTTTTGAAATTCCCGTTGATTCCGACGAGAGAATCTCACCAAATTCGGAGTGTCTATTCGTCTTGGGAATGAATTTCCAACGAATTGAGTCACGTCTAATTTGGATTTGATTTGCTTTTGTTTTTGCCCGAAATACGAAATCAGCTGCTCGTAACATTGAAATACACTCAAATTTGTGGATTTTCGGAAACAGTTGGTTGGGAATCCATTTGCACTTGCACCATAACATCCCCACAACTTTTTGAGGCGGTGGGATCATAAAAACGCAAAATTAAGCTCCACAACTCTAGATACAAGCTTGTTTCAGTTCTAGTGGAGCACGTGGATTTCAATGATCTGAAGCAGAGGATGGAAGAAGGAAAACTCATTTCGGACTTGAGTCAAAGTGCACAGGAGGATTGTTGATCATGAAACATCTAGTTGAATCATTCAAAGATTTTCGTGATGGGAACCTAAGTCACAAGGTTCAAGTTCGCGTTCATGTTCGACGAGGATAAAGTTTGAGGAAAAAACGCCTTCAAGTTCGAACGATTTTTTTAATCATTTTTATTTTTTGAAAAAATGCATAAATATGTCAGAAGGACCAAGTGGAAAGAGCTTTATATCCTCTACTTCCAATTGGTATATATATATATATATATATATATATATATATAAGTTTGAACAATTTTGTTTTATCATTTTTACTTTTTGAAAAAATGCATAAATATGTTAGAAGAACAAAGTGGAGAGAGCTGTATATCCTCTACTTTCAGTTGGTTTGTATATAAATATATACATACATTTTTAAAATAATGCAAAATCGTGTCAAAAACTTCCCATGTAAAAAAAATGGATAAAGTTTGAGTTCATGTTCGACAAGAATAAAGTTCGGAGAAATTTGAAATTTTTTGATAAAATTTGCCAAACCTTGTGACATAGATGGGAACCATGTTTGCATTAAATTCTTGATCTCCATTCAAGAGGCATGACATGAAGTTCTCACATGCTTCAAGAAGGCATTTATCATTCAACTAGTGTTCAATTCTATCTCACCAAGGGGAGGTTTCTCAATTTCAGAGGATTGCAATGTTGCTATTGATGATTCTCAAGAGATCTTTGATATGGTCGAATCCAAAGGAGATCATGGATACCAAGTACATGCCATAGATGAAGAGTTGAAATGAAGTTTCCAAGCATGACCAATGATGATCAGTCAAGATAAGGTGTGAAGCATTGTTTCTTAATTCCAAACAAGTCATGCCTTGATCAGATAAGAAGTTGAAGAAGACCTTATTCAGTTGTAGCATTCATTTCCACAATGAAGGAAGAGCGGGACTTCATTCTGCAACATCTATCTTCTCTCTCTCCTTATTTTTCTTCCCTTCCTAGAATTCTATTTCTCCGTTGAGAATCTTTTGTAAAAAGTGACTATAGTTACTTAAAGTTTCTATTTCTTTGTTGGGAATTGCACTTTAAGTTGAAAAGTCACATGGAAATGCGAAGAGCCACCAACTTTGGCTATAAATTATAATGCTCTCTCCATTCCAAGGGATCAATTTTTGCCCTCTCTAGTAAGCTGTATTCTTCTATTCCCTTGCATTGTAATTTTCCTCCATTCTCATCTTGTCACTCAATCGAGCACATGCTGACATTTGTAAGAAGTTGAAGGACTTTGTGTCTTCTTTGTGGAATGAATAAAACTTTGTATTTGTCTTGCAATTATCCATTTCATTATCTTGTGATGTTGTGTTGTGCTTTCCTGTTTCCTCCAATTGAATTGGACATACTCTGAGTTATCGGTTGATGGAATCTGTGTTACTACCATTAACATAACTCCCTCTCCTTCTTTTCCCACTATTTCTCTCGCAATCTTTCTCCCCTCCACCTCATACCTTTCTCCCTCTCTCACTTGCAGTTATAGTTACAACAAGGGTGTTTATGCACTTTCACCGGTCTTCGACCACCCCCAAAGAGTTAGAAATAGTGTAAATAATATAGATTTCAATAAATGGGAGCCGCCCCATCTTGAAGCAGAGGGATTCAATCCCGTGAGCGTTGACGAAGCCCATATTTTGTCCTTGACAAAATATTTCGCCAACAGATCCCAAATCAATCTTAGGAACTCTTCACCATGCTTTTGCTGCACCACTCTAATACAATTGGAAGCTGAAAAGCCTGGATCCCAAATCATCCTTGGGAATTGGTGTGACCAATTGCCCAAATTTTCAAACTGTGGGAAAACTTCAGCAAACTCTTCCATTCGAAAATTTCAAACTTAACCAGAAGTTACTGAAAGTAGCAAGTAGGACCACCATCATGCTTACATTGTGCTTCTCTGATACAAGTAGAAGCCGGTAATCTTCTATCCTCCCTACTATTGTTACATTGTGCTTCTCTGATACAAGTAGAAGCCGGTAATCCTTTATCCTCCTTAATGTTGTTAAGCACTCCTCTTCCACATAGATTCAACTTATTACAAATGGCAATTACTTGTGTAAGGGCTGGAAATAAGTTAGAACTGCCACAATTCCCTTGGAATCTCTCCCCATTCAGTACCAGGGTGGCTGCAATGATGATTCTCTTCAGCTGAAACCTTTCTCCAACCTTTTCCGTCAAGGATATTCCCTTAAATTGTGCAAACTTGCAGCTGTTCATGACTGATAACAGTAGTTCCAGGCCTGATATTTTCAAGATCAGCAACATGACAATGGTATAACAGCTGCAAAACTGAAACTTCCTTGCAAAAAACAAAAATGTGAGCAATGTAGAGGCTGAGAACCACCATACAAGGACTGAAAATACTCCATTAACAGTCACAAACTGAAAAGTCCTCCTTCCCATGACTGGAAACACCTGTAACCACATTCGTATGAGTGCAAATGAAGTGATATGGTGGCTGATAATGGTGGTGACAGCAGCATCAAGGCTGACATTCAGCTTCAAAGTTGTCCTGTGTGTGTTCCTATCATTTGATGGTAGGATACTATCACTACTTGCTCCCTTCATACCTCTTTGGTGATCCTTTGCACAAATATCTAGATTTGGAGTTATTACCCCACCATGCTTATGTTGCGCTACTCTGGTATTCATTTGAACTTCTCCTTGAGATCTTCTTGTGGTGCTCATAACTTCCTCAATAGGAAGGATATGTCCAACACAATTTTTCCTTAACTCTGGATGGTATTCTTTACTCAATCCTATAACTGACAACACCTGTGTGGCTGCAAATGATGCCATGTAATAGCTGGGAATGATGATGATAGCAAACCCAAAGCTGGACATTATGTGGACAACAATCTTTGTCATGTTTCTTGTGCAACATAGTTGCAAAATGTGAGCATCATTTCTTCCTCTTATACCTGGTTTGTATTCTTGTGAAAATGAATATGAATTTGAGCTTCTTTCATCAAACTCCTTGACATCCTTGAAGTGCCTTTGTGTTGTGTCAACAACTTCCTCTATATGAAAGATGCCTTGAAACACTACCTCCTTTTCCTTGGACTGTGACCATGGCATGCTCAAAATTATGCTCATCGCTTCTAGATTGCTGCCATAATACTTACCTTGTGTTCCAAAGATTCTTACCATGACACCCCAAGTTGTACCTTTTGGCAAATAGCATGGATCAGATTGTATGTGGGCTGTAAAATGACTGTAACAGTCATATGTTGCTCGAAATTTCTCTCTAAACAGCAATGTGTAGGCTGGAATACTTGCACTTAGTGATCCCAATAGGTGAGACCTCCTACACACAACATCTAGCAAAGAAATTTTCCTCATACCTGTAGATCTATAGCTGCTCATGAAAGATATCATCAATCCAAAACATGAATTTATCAAAATGATCAGTAGGAACATAGTACCTTGGCTGCAAAACTGAGTCCCTTTATTCCAAATAAAAAATGTAAAGGCTGGAAACCGCCCTGTACTAGCTGAGAACACTTCGACAATGGTAATGGGCTGAAAACTCCTCCACCATGTGACTGAAAACCCTTCTATGACTGCAAAGAAAGTATGGAAGAGGCTGGAAATATTGAGAACAACAGATCTAAGGTTGGAAACCACATTCATATTGGCCCTTGGTTCATGTTTCTTGCAGCCAACACTTATCCCTACCATGTATAGTTGGTGACTTCCAACAAGAAAACCCCATTTTGCAAATATCTCATTTGGTGGCCACCTTAGGAGTGTAATATTGAGTATATCCAAAACAGACCAAACATTATCATATTGAAGTATCTTACCTAAGGATAGACCCTCGGTTGTCTCTATGCATTGAGTGGCTTGAGCCACTTGGTTTCTTTGAAAATATACCTCATACGGTAATGACTCAAACTTTTCAATACTTGGAAGATTGATAGGTGCTTCTTGGGCTGAATCAACTTCAATTTTGGGCACTTGGCATTCAACATGTAATGCATGTTCTTCCTTTGCATTATTAATACAAACATTTTGTTTATCAGGAGTCGTACCTTTTTCTATTGAAGACCCTTCACCTTCAACTTGCATGGTGGATTCCTCTATGGGTTGCTCACTAACTTCTTTTGGATCTGAATTAGATTGTTCTTCTTGCTTCCTAATTACAATGGGGAAATTCTTTTCCTTAATTTTCTGTAGGTGTTGTTTTGCTTGAGTGGCTATCGACTTAGCTTCCTTAGCTCTTCTTAGCCATTCATCACACCTTTTTGTCCTCATTAAATCCTCTGCGCTTGTGTGCAATGTGGTTAGTTTCTTTCCAACCACATTCTCTGGTTCTTTTTCTTCCTTCAAGAGAAACTCTTTTGGTTTTGGCTCTTTGGCAAATTCTTGAGGCTTAGATTTTGACCCTTCTTTATTTCTATCTCCATCCATGCCTTTAGATCCTTTTGATATTCTTGCAAAGCTTGCAACATTTCTAACATGGATTCTTGCACTATCCTCATGATTCACAGGCTGGCAAGGACACAACTCTAATACCATTGTAATGACCATGAGCGGACATTTTAAAATAATTTCGGATTCATTGGAAACCCTAGGGTAGGATTAATAAAAACTGATTTTTATTGCAAAACCCTTACGACAAAATTTACAAATGATGGAAATAATTTCTAAACCCTAGAAAAATCCAGATTTGTTGCATATAATGACGGCGAACATAAACATTGAAAGCATAATGTATTATTATTTTTCAACATTGAAAATAAAAAATACAGTGGACCACATAGATGAGATTTTTGTCGGATCTGATAGCAATCTTCAGCCACACTGAAACTGGAATTTAATCCTCTACAAGCTGAAATCTTCCATAATTTATTGTAGTGACATTGTAGCAAGCTGAAAATGACTTCAATCTTCCCTAATTTACTGTAGCAAGCTGAAAATGACTTCTGAAGCTGATTATTTGATGAAGTTGATTTCTGATATAGACAGATTTGAAGTGCATATGTAGTCCCTAGATGGAACCACCACACAAAACCTGAGGGTTTTCGTCCCCAAGTCTTTTCCACTGGAGGGTTTTCGTCATCTGATGCTCCACAT